>CAJFDF010000203.1:0-20149 GCA_904067115.1 Aegilops sharonensis
TCTTCCATGTCTCAAAGTAATAAACATGGCTTGGTGGCAGGGTGATGCAACTTGGAAATACCTGGCTGCAGAAATGGTGACTAAGGAAGTATGTGCTCATCCCAACCATCCTAAATTTGCTGACATGGTTAATCGGGGTGAATATTTCAATGTTGGCACTAATAGTGACGACGAAAAGAGCCAATTGCATTGGAGGAGGGGAAGTGTTGAGAGTCTTGTGACCGATGGTGGCATGAAAAAGAACCAAGCAACCGTAGACACACGCAGGAGAAGCAGGAGCAACACCAGCAGATGCAGAGGTGTCGCCTGACGAGACCGGAACGGCCTGAATCTTGGCTTGCTCCAGGATGGCGGAGGCGTTGAGGTCGCATCACTGTGCAATCTTCTTCAGTTTGCCGCTGGTCATGGGAGACGGTGTGTTCAGCAGAGGCAGTGCAAGCAAGCTGGCAACTGCCGCAACCTTCGACTTCTTGTGGCGACGAGAGGAACCAGGCCGTCGTGACGGCCCAGAGCTGGAGCCGGATCCAGTCGCCACAGCCTTCCTCTTAGCCGCACGCTCGACAGAGCCGAGGCGCACGCCGTCGTAAGCACGGCTGATGCGCGGGCTACGTCGGGGCGAAGCAGTGAGTACTGGCGGAAGCACCTCCTCATCGGAGGCATGCCCAGCACCCTCACCGCGGCACCCCTCGTCGCCTGATTCCAGAGGCTGGATCTCGACCGCCTTGTTCAGGTCGAGATCGACCGGAACGGCCGTGAGCACTGGTCCCGCATCCTGGAGAGGCACGAGGAAGAGTGGGAGCAGAGGCTTGGCTAGGAGATCAATGGCGCGCGGCTCGCCAGTCTTCATCAAAAGGTGGATCGCAATAACAAATGGGTAAAACGTCAGTTTGGTTCAATTCTTCACAACATGACTGCCACATATAATTCAGTGAAGAAGAACCATTACTATCTCAATGAAGTTTTCGATCGCACCTGGGCTATTCTGTCTCATCTCTATGGTGATGAGGATCTCAAGCAGATGGGCTTCAAGCAGGACTTCGGCTGGTCTAAGCCCCCACCGAAGAAATTCAAGAAAGTTGCAGTTCCTCCTCTGGTGTCCAGTTCATATTCCTCATCCTGTGATACTGATGAAAATGAAGATCTGGACAACACTGCGGCAGGCCCTTCTCCAACCAACGACCCCAACAACGCTGACGCTCCTCCATCGACTTCGTGAAGAAATTCTTCAGGGGCTTTAGTCCTCACTTTTCACCCCTTTTGGTCATTTGATGACAAAGGGGGAGAAATTTGAGTTAGTCTTCAAGCGGGTCTATTTATATGGGCGTTTTTTTGTTAAGTTGCAACTCTTGCTCTTCTAAAGCTTTTGTTGTATGAGTTGTAAACTTAAGTCCGATGGTGACCTCATACTTTTGCTCTGTTTTTCTACATGCTATTTTCTCATTATTGCTATGCACGCATGCTGAATCACATCAGTCACCATATTTCATCATGCATTTCAAATTCTTCATTTCATATGTTAAATGCGTGTATCAATTACAAGATATAGGGGGAGATCTCCATGATTCTACTCTTCAAATGTGCATTGCTTCAAAAGCAAATTCCTCACTATGCACATCTTCAGGGGGAGTTCTTCTATATCTTGCAGTCAAATTCCTCAATTTTGAGTACTTTCAATTCATATGTTTATCCCCTTTGAAAACTTAACCTATATTGTCATCAATCACCAAAAAGGGGGGAGATTGTAAGTGCATCTAGTGCCCCTTAGTTATTTTGGTGTATTGAAGACTTAAAGGTTAAGGGACTAATATGTTTGTGAGTGTACACAGGCTCTCTGAATGTCTCCGGCTCTCTGAAAGTCGACCCCTAAAAATGAATGTCTCCGGCTGAACACTTTGGTTCTCCTGAAGACTTTGAAAGTGAAGAAATCGGTGTGATCATGAAGACTTGATATTCATACGAGGAATCTGAAGCATGAGGACTTTTATTTTCGTAGTTTCATTTTCTTCTGCTTGAGTCATAGGAAACACCGTACTGTTAAAGGGGGTCGAGGTAATACTAAGGAAACAAATTTCCAAGTGATGCTCATCTCAAAATTCTACACCTACCCAATCCTTCGAGTGAAGCCATTGGAAATCTCATATCAGTTCAGTAAATTTCTTCAGTGACAAAGACGAAGATCTTCTGGTCTCTGAGGAATTTATTCTGACTGAGGAGTTAGGAATTCGCCAGTGCGAATTGCCTACAGTGAGGAACATGATAGCCCTGAGGAATTCGAACCTCATATCCGACCGTTGCTGAGCCGCGCGCCAGCTATTCCAAAATATCCTACCACCTAACGGTCATATCAGCCAAGGGCATTTATGTCTTATCATGTCAGGCTGCTCCCTAGGGTATAAAAAGCTGCCCCTACAACCACTAGCTGGTTGGCTGCTCTGAGAGAAACTGACACTTGTCATTTGAGAGTATCCCATCCTCCGAGGACTTTGAGCGAAAATCATCAAGTGAGGAAAACCCAAATCCCAAACCCAAACCTACAAACCCCAAAGTGAATGAGCATCACTGAAGAGATTGTTCCTGTGTGGAACCGACGCTTGTTACCTTTGAGGACTGTGTATCCTCCAGACGGTTAGGCGTCATGGCCTGAGCATCCAAGAGGAATTGTGGATTGCCGAGTGACCAAGTGTGTGAAGGTTTGGAAGTCACTTGTGAAGACTTACCACTACTGTTGGGCGAGCTCTGTGTGATCTTAGCTCAAGGAGAATATGGTGAGAACTGTGTGTCCGGAACTGTGTGTCCTCGAGTTTCAATACTCAGCCGCTCCAACCAGAAGTACAACTGTCACAGCAGTTGGAACTGGTCTACCAAATCTTTGTCTTCACCAAGCCAACTGGTTCTATTTCCTCAACCCTTTCATTTCCTCATTTATGTGTTGATGTACCTGATCATTACTGTTTGAAGACTTTGACTGAAGACTTTCTCTAATTCCTCAATCCTATTTCTTCAGTCTGTTTGTCTTCATCCTGCTTATCTCGTGTTTACGCTTTCTGTACTTTGTGTTTGTCTTTCATTTCATCATGATGACTATGATGTTGCTCTGTTATGCTTATACCTGAGTACTTATTCCGTTGCAAGTAGTTCTTCGTTTAGGAATTCCCTCACCCTGAAATTCCTCAGTGAAGATTTCTTAAAAATCTCCTATTCACCCCCCCTCTAGTCGACGTAACGCACTTTCAGTATCAACCCCGTATGACGCTTCTACAGCGCCAGCAACCTTCTCATCTTGCGAGGATTCTCCTTCATCATCCTCAAACCGGTACCAGCAATCCTTTGCTGAGTGACCATTCTTGCCGCATATTTGACACTTGACAACGTTGGGGAGGCTACTGGAGTTGTTGTGACGGCCCTTGTTGTTGGTGTAGGAGGGCCGCCCATGAGAGGCGATGTTGTTGTGGGAGTTGCTGAGGGCCACGATAGCCGCGCGAGCCACCACGGCCACCATGATCGGCGGCGTTGGCAGAGCTCTTGAACCCTGCGTTGTTGCCGGCACCATGAAACATTGCAATGCGCTGATCAAAGTTGCTTACTTGAGCGAACAGATCATCGATCGTGACCGGTTCCTTGCGGGCGTCGAGTGCCGACACCAGCGGCTGGTACTCCATATCCAGCCCCGCCAGGATGTAGGAGATGACTTCATCATCATCTAGCGGCTTGCCAGCAGCCGCCAGCTCGTCGGCGAGGGAGCGGATGTGGGCGAAGTAGGTGCCCACCACTTGCGTGCCCTTCTGCGTGTTGGAGAGGGCGATTCTGATGTTGTTGATGCGAGATTGGGACTGGCACGAGAACATGCTCGCCACAGTAGTCCAGAGCTCATGCGCCTTGCGGATCGAGGTCACCTGGACAAGAACTTCTCGAGAGAGATTGATCAATAGATGGCCAAGTACCTGCTGATCTTCCCTTACCCAGACTTGATGTAGAGGGTTCGGGACGGCTTCCTCCTTGCCATCTTTATCCTTGGTGATGAGGAACTTCTCCGGTTCCTTGATGGATCCGTCGACGTAGCCAAAGAGGGCAGCGCCGATGAGCTGGGGCGTGATCTGGGCGCGCCAGAGGACGTAGTTCGTCCTAGTGAGCTTCTTTGTTAACTGACCATGGATGGTGGGTACAGGAGCGACGGAGACGACATGGCTAGAGCTAGGGTTTGATGGATGCTAGATGTTGTGGAAGAGGGAGGCTCTGATTACCATGTGAAGATTGCGGTAAACGTCTTGCCTCGATGCGAGGGGACGTGGTTCGTGTTTATAGGCAGGGGCGCAGATCCCTGTAGCGCATACAAAGGAGATAGAGTACATCTTGGAGAGGAAGACAGAAAGAGATAGAGATAGCCACGGTTAAGATAGTTATCTAGGCTAAACAAACTACCAGAATATCTCCAAGTGATCTATCACGTTACACAACGGTTGCAATATGCGCTGAACTATATGTTTAACAGACTGAACAAAAAGTTGATCGTAATTGGGTTCCCATGCCTGAAGGTGTTTGAAGTCTTTAGTCGGACTGGGGCATATGTAACGTTCACGAAAGGGGTTATGCCAAAGCTTGAGAAGCTCTGGCTATCAATTGATGCTTCAATGATGAGAATTCATGATTTCTATTTAGGTATTGAGCATCTTCCATGTCTCAAAGTAATAAACATGGCTTGGTGGCAGGGTGATGCAACTTGGAAATACCTGGCTGCAGCAATGGTGACTAAGGAAGTATGTGCTCATCCCAACCATCCTAAATTTGCTGACATGGTTAATCGGGGTGAATATGTCAATGTTGGCACTAATAGTGACGACGAAAAGAGCCAATTGCATTAGAGGAGGGGAAGTGTTGAGAGTCTTGTGACCGATGGTGGCATGATCATAATGCATTGACAGTTGGTCCTGCGTCTGTATGCTGCTCCTCCAAGGCTCTCTTCAGGGTCCGTAGCTTGCTTTGGTCAGTTGGTCCTGCGTCTGTATGCTGCTCCTCCAAGTTTTATATCCTAGATGTATGCTCTGTTTTTCTCTACATGATCATAATGCATTTGCTCTTGTCCTTCCTCCCGTTGGGCTGTGTGTCCTCTACTGCACTATGAAGTTTCTGAACTGGAATGTCCGTGGACTCGGCGAGGACGATAAGTGCTCGTTGGTTCGTGATACAATAACCTCCTGCTGCCCTAGTGTTGTGTGTCTGCAGGAAACAAAGCTGTCATCCATCTCCACCTTCAAGTTACGAGCCTTCCTGCCCACAAATCTCAAGGAGCATGCTGTTACTCCGTCTGATGGCGCGGCCGGAGGTATTCTGGTTGCTTGGGACCCTGCAGTGTTTCTCGGTCAGGTGGTTGCGCTGCACAGGTTTCATATAACTCTGAAGCTGGTTTCTACATCAACAAACAACACGATCTGCCTCACTGCTGTTTATGCGCCTTATCTGCAAAATGAGAGATCAAGTTTCTTTGAGGCGGTTAGCAGTGTTGCCAGTTCACCTGACATGCCCTGGGTGGTGTTAGGTGATTTCAACATGTACAGATTTGCACATGAGAAGTCTCGTGGCCAAATCAACTGGAGTTTGATGGAATCCTTTAACTCTTGGATCAGGGACCATGCTTTGGATGATGTTCAGATTGATGATAGACTCTTCACTTGGTCTAACAAAAGAGAGCAGCTTACTCTTATCCGTTTGGATCGGGTGCTTCTTAATGTAGCTTGGAACTTAAGCTTTCTGCAGTCAATTGTATCATGCGTTCCAACAACGACATCTGATCACGCGCCCCTGCTCCTTTCTTTCTCCACAAGCATGCCAAGGAGTAAGTTGTTTCGTATGGAAAATCACTGGCTGGAATCAGAGGAGCCCCGCAACATCATCTCACTAGCTTGGTCCCGGGGCACTAGAGAGATCAGTTCTGCTGCCTCCTTGATCAGTTTCAAAATGAGACGCGTACGTGCTGCCCTGCGGCAGTGGTGCCGTTCTAAGCCCAGCCTACGGATCCTTGTGGACAATAATAAGCATGTGGTGGCTTACCTGAATGCTATTGAAGAGCTGAGGCAGCTCTCTCCTATTGAAGCTGCGCTCAGGGTCTATGCGACTGCCAAAGCTGAGCGCCTGATCCTCTGGCAAACTGCTGCTTGGCGTCGTAGAGCCAAGTTACGCTGGTGTGTGTCTGGGGATGAAAGCAACCAGTTCTTTCATGCGGCGGCCAATCAACAAGCTCGACGCAACACGATCAGAGTGTTGGTTCAGGAAGGAGTGGAATTTTTTGATACTTCACAAAAGCTGTGTTTGGCTACAGACTATTTCAGGGAGATTCTGGGACAGCCTGCAGTCTCGACGGATGCTGTTGATGTTGCCTCTTTATATACTCCGCTCGACCTTTCAGAGCTCACAGTGGAGTTCTCATGGGCGGAGATCGTGCAAGCTATCAACTGCTCGCCTAATAATCGGAGTCCGGGTCCTGATGGCTTTACTAACGAGTTCTATAAAACCTTCAAGCTGCTGATCAAGGATGACTTGCTGAGGTTCTTTACTGCTTTCCACAAGAGTGAGGTGAACCTCTCGGGTGTCAACTCTGCTATCATCACACTACTGCCAAAGAAAGATACACCTCTGGAGTTACGTGATTTCAGGCCGATCTCTCTCGTGCATAGCTTACCTAAGTTGGCATCGAAGGTTCTGGCTTGCCGGCTCAAAGCTCGGATCCCTCACTTGATCCACTCGCTTCAGTCTGGTTTCCTAAGGGGCAGATCAATCGTTGAGAATTTTGCCTTACCTGCAGAAATGATACAGTATGCTCATAAAAGAAAAATGCCAGTCATTGCTTTGAAGCTAGATTTTCATAAGGCCTTTGACAGTGTGAGTTGGTGTTGCCTCCGCAAGATTCTTGACGCCAGGGGCTTCCCACGTATGTGGCAAAACTGGATTCATGCCCTCTTGTCCACTGGCAGTTCTAGAATTCTGCTAAATGGGGAGCTGGGCCCACCCATCACGACAAAGAAAGGTTTTCGACAAGGGGATTCTCTATCCCCCTACCTTTTCATCCTTGTCGCTGATGTGCTACAGAGGATGTGCTGCCAGAGGTTTCAAGATGGCAGCTTACTGCACCCGCTTGGTTCAGACAGCTTCTTCCCAGTCCTACAGTATGCTGATGACACGCTCATCCTCTTCCACGGCAGCACGCAGCAAGCTGCAGTGGTTAAGTCAGTCCTCACAGCTTTCTCTGGTTTTTCCCGGCTCACTATAAACTTCCACAAAAGCACTCTAGTACTTGTTTCTGTGGACACAAACACTGCCTCTGCTATTGCACAGATTCTTGGCTGCCCAGTCTCCGCCTTTCCTTGCACATACTTGGGTCTGCCCCTGTCCTTGCACAAAGTTACTCATGGTATGTTGCTGCCTGTCATTCACAAGGTTGATAGTCGGCTCTCTGGATGGTTGGCCACTTACCTATCTCTAGGTGGGCGGCTAACTCTAATTAACTCAGTACTGGCGGGCATTCCAAGTTATTTCATGGCTTGCTTTTCATGGCCCATGGAATCCATTGGAAAGCTGGAGGGGCTGTTGCGCGCTTTTTTCTGGCAAGGTAAAAACAAAGTCAAGGGTGGCCACTGCCTGGTAGCTTGGGACACTGTCTCTCTACCTCGTATCAATGGAGGCTTAGGTGTTCGGCAGCTGCAAGCTCATAATCAAGCTTTGATGTGCAAATTCGTTTCTAAGATCATGCAGAGCTCTGACATACCCTGCTACACATGGTTCGCCACACACTACTGTCAGCCTACTATCCCCATGGCGCCCAAAGCAGAGATACAGCCATTTGGAAAGGTTTCAAGGATCTCATCCCTTTGGTTGTTAACTCCTCCAGATGTGTATTGGGGTCTGGTACTCTGGTCTCCTTCTGGACGGATCAATGGCTGGACGCCGGTCGTCTCTGTCTGCTATACCCCAACCTGTTTTCCTTCGCAACCCAACCAGCTTGTTCAGTGCTTTCACAGTATGTCAATGGTTCTTGGGCTATTCAACTACATCCTAATCTCTCCCAGACGGCAACGACCGAGCTTACAGCCTTGCATGGTATGCTGGCTGTTATTGCCCCCATTCCAGGAAATGAAGACAAACGCATCCCTGTCTCTGGCACTGGACAACTCAGCACGAGACTTTACTACAGTCTGCTTACCTTCGGGGGAGTTTCCGCGACTTTCAGCTCATGGGTCTGGATTTCCTTGGTTCCCCTTAAGCATAGAATTTTCCTCTGGCTTGCTTTTAAAGGGCGTCTCAACACCAAGGACAACATGGTAAAGAAGGGATGGTCAGCCGTTGCACCTTTTGCACACTGTGATACCTGTCCTGTGGTGGAATCCGTTGATCATCTGCTGCTGCGTTGTGTCCACGCTTCTGTTCTTTGGCGAAAACTGGCACTGGGTTCCTTGGCTTGCTCGGCGCCTAACATTCTAGTCTTTGTCCAACAGGCTCAGCACCAGCTAAGTTTCAACCGACAATGGAATGTGGCCTTTGCAGCCTGTGCACTCTCCTTATGGCATGCTAGAAATGACCGGGTTTTCAACAACAAGGTTTGGACCGAGGCTTACCTTCATTTCTACGCGGCAAATATGTTAAATCTGTGGAGCAACAGAGCACGTACCCAGGCTGTCAAGGACGATATTCAAATCTGGTGCCAGAAATTTACCAGCTAAATACATTTTAGACGGGATGTAATATAAACTCCACCCCCTCCCCTCTCTCTACTTTTTTTTGGCTCCCTGTTGCTTTACTTGCGCTTTGCACCTTCGTGCAATGGCCAAGACTTGCCTTGTTTTTGCTACTTCATCAGGCCTTTGCCTGTTTTGAAATATAAGGTTGGCACTTTGCCACCTTTTCTATAAAAAAAAAAAAGAACCAAGCACGATGGAGGCCGGGAAATAAAATGACTACCCTTCCTGATGAGGTGATCCTCACCTGCCTGAGGTACGAAAAACATCGCCCACTGGTTTCTCCTTCAAATTAACTACATCTCTTTTGTCCATAGCTGCTGAATGCTTGCCAAATTCAAATGTTTTACCATTATTGTTTATTTGTTTTACTGATCCAGGATGGTTTTCGGCTAGATATCTAGCTAGCTTGGAATTGCTGTAAGAGGCCTGAAGCTATCTGTAGCACTTGAAAGACTAGAAGATGGAAAACGGAAGCCGAGACAGGGGCACCGCCAAAAAGAGTGTGGCCTCAGTTGCTACCTGCTACATGCATTGCGTTTGATTGCCTTTCTTGTTCACCTTTAGCGATTATGACTCTAAGTCCTAAATGCTAGATACAGTGGACTGTATTTTCGTAGAAAAACTTGTGACGTGTTTCGTTGTTCACTCATGTAATCCCTATTTGATTTCTGAATTATTTCTGCTGAATGCTTCCTGATGATGGAAATGTAATGTTGATTCTCGATCGCTTGGTTGCTTACTTGCTTGGTACATGTGTGTCTTTGCAAGCTGGATGGCTGTAAGTCGTTCTTTCTGCTTAATATATATGCTGGGAATGATCAGGTTTGCATGTCCTGCTGAAAGCATGCCTGCTGCTGCATAATACTGTAGATGAAACTGAAGATGAATTATCATTTGGTTGACAGGCTCCAAAGTACCTTCCTACTCCAGCACACAACTGAAATGTGTTTTGTGTTCCAGCAAACCAGTTCCCTCTGCTTGTGTGTTTCCTCTACTTAAATGCGTTTTGTACATATGGAGCTTCTGTCTCCGCTCTGCTTTACTACCCTGCTCCAAAAAATATCCTTGCAAACGGCATCAAACAGTTCAGCTCGTGGTACTGGCCGCTGGTGCCCATTATCCAACGTTCACACTCACACTGCAGACATGTGAATGCGTGGTACCTAACCTAGCTAGTGCTCATCATCCCAGGCATGCAACTGTTGCAGTCCTTGGTGACCTGCAGCTGCAGTGCAACACACGATGGTGGTGGGACGAGCAGTAATTTCTCTTGTCCTCCGTCCAGACCAGAGCAATAATTCATTCTCATCTCATCTCACAATGAGTGTGTGTGTGTTCTCTATATAAGTATGACCTATCCTTCTCCCCCCAAAAAAATGGACCTATCCTTAGCTGTGCACTAATGTATGGCAGCAGCTAGCTATGGTTGCGCTAATCATGTCATGTCATGTCACACCTATATAAGTATTGCTAGTACATTATACTATTGTTTTGGTCTACTGGTTAGTCCTACGTACATGCTAAGTTTGTACTACTCTCTCTGTCCGAAAAAACTGGTCCCGAATTTGTCTATCAAATGGATGTATCTAGCACTAACGTTGTGCTAGATACAACTATTTGAAGGACAAGTCTTTTCAGACGCAGGAAGTACTAGGCAGCCCAGCTCCTCCTCTTAAATCGTCTGTAATCAGACATATCAAATATGATCCCTTAAACTCCCGCGGACACGTTTTGTTAGTGTCCGTTTTGAGCCCTTATTTATCTTTCCGCGCAGACACACTTCTTATTTTTCTTCTTATATGTTGGCTCACTTGCACGTGATTGGTGAAGACGAAGAGAGAGAAATAAAAGAATGAATAAAGAAAAAGAAAAGGTGGATCGGGGTGGGGCCGCGTCCTACGTGGCGGACTGCCCGGGCGCGTCCTCATATCCTCCTCATATTTGAGATGGATATGAGGGTTCGCGGACTGCCCGAGCGTATAGGGATGATATGAAGGGTCCGGTTGGGTCATGTTTTCCCTTCTCCCTCCTGTCCGGTGACTGACCGGGCGCGTCCGCGGGTGTATGAGGGATGATTTGAGGTGTCCAGCTGTAGATGCTCTTAGACCTACTGAAAAACAGAGTTGTTCTCATCTAGTATACAATTATTATTAGAAGGATTTCTCATCTGAATAAAAATAAAAAAACTCTCCTCTGTGCCTTGAGGCTTAAACGGACTGCAGCTCCATGTCTATGGTGTGACAACCTTGGTGCCACATACTTGTCAGTTAATCCAGTCTTTCATGCTAGAACAACGCACATTGAAATATATTTTCACTTTGTTAGAGAAAGAGTTGCTAGCAAGTAATTAGACAATCGGTTCATACATTCCAGGGATCAGGTTGCGGATGGCTTTACAAAGGCATTGTCCACATAGAGCTTTGAAGAATTTAAGCGTAATCTCAACTTATGTAAGTTGTGATTAAGGGAGAGTGTTAAACATATTATGCGTGTCCTGTTACATGCGCAGAGGATATCTTCTAGTTAGGTAGAGATATATTGGCTGTATCTTATCTTATGTAACCGGTTGTATCTCTCCTCTATCTCTTGTCTCCCAAGTATGTAATCTCAACAACTCTGTATTGTGCATATCCCAGGGTTCAGCTCCTGGCTATATTAACACGTATCCGTCAGCCCTTTTCCTAAATTTCCCACATAGCAGACCATCTCTCGCATGCCATCATGGATTCTTTTTTCTACTCCCTCCATTTCAAAATTCTTGTCTTAAATTTTTCTAGATACGGATGTATCTAACACTAAAATGTAACTAGATACATCCGTATCTAGAAAAATCTAAGACAAGAATTTTGAGACGGAGGGAGTAGTTTTGATTGTCAAATGCATGTGCTCTGGCACTGTTACTTCCACTAAGATTGTCTTTCTTTTTTTGGCTTCTGCTGTATATTTTACCGGGAGCTTTGTTTTCACTTCCATCATTGGACAATCCTTCTTGCCATTTCAAAGCTTATTACCATCTACTTAGAATTAGCGACCATCAGACAATGGGAGTGGTGTAAAAGCCAGTCAAAACCATCACTTGAGAACCGATGCTACTAATCTGGACGGCCTACGTACCAAACTCTGTAGCTACCAGTGAAAGACATGACTTGAGAGCTGGTGCTTTCTAGCCGGAGATGATACAGTTTGACGCACTCATGCACTACCCCCGATCCTCGATAATACAGTATATATGCAGGTTTTACCATAACCTCAAATAATCCATGCAAACGCCATCAAACTGTTCAGCTCTTTGATACTGCCCGCTGGGCGCTGGGTGTTCATTATCCAACGTTCACACACACCGCAGACATGTGAATGCGTGGTACCCACCATCCCAGGCATGCAACAGTTGGNGGTGCTTTCTAGCCGGAGATGATACAGTTTGACGCACTCATGCACTACCCCCGATCCTCGATAATACAGTATATATGCAGGTTTTACCATAACCTCAAATAATCCATGCAAACGCCATCAAACTGTTCAGCTCTTTGATACTGCCCGCTGGGCGCTGGGTGTTCATTATCCAACGTTCACACACACCGCAGACATGTGAATGCGTGGTACCCACCATCCCAGGCATGCAACAGTTGGAGTCCTTGGTGACTCGCAGCTGCAGTGCAACACACGATGGTGGTGGGGACGATCAGTAATTTCTCTTGTCCGTCCCAGACCAGAGCAATAATTCACCCTCACCTCATCTCCGTCTCACAAGGAGTGTTTCCTTAGCTGTGCACTAATAGCAGGAGCTAGCTATGGCCTATGGGTTGCGTTGCGTTAATCATCTCATCTCACAAGGAGTGTTTGCTCTAAAGTACATCATATTATTTTGTTCTACTTGTTTTTTTTTTTTGAAAAGATATTGTTCTACTTGTTAGTCCTACGTGCTAAGTTTGTACTACTAGACAGGTTAGTCCTAGTTTGCCACAACTCTACGCAGCATCTGATCTGTTCTGACATCCGCTAGCTCAGGGCCGTCGCTCGTCCTCACCTCCGCTCCCCTCCCCCGTGCGGCGGCGCCGCCCCGCACCGGGGAGCCCCCGCCCTCCTCCTACAACAGCACCTCACCTCCGCTCCCCTCCGCCGCCGTCACGCGAGGCGTCACAGGGCAAAGCCCTTGTGGCGTGGCGGCGGCGGCGGTTTTCTCCTCGGATCTCGATCTAGTTGGGAGGCGGCGCTCCTTTCCGGCCAGATCGGCGGCGGTGTCACAGATCGGCGGCGACATGGATGTGGTGCGGCGGCGGCGGTGGAGGACGGCACCAGCAACAGCGGATCTGGCCTTGACTCGGTCGGGCTAATTCGTTGTGATACCGATCTCAATCGCCGTCAGCGGTGCATTGCTCCTGGACTTGATCTGCAACACGAGGATGTCTGGGGCGCCGACCCTAGGCTTGGTGGTGGTGGCCTTCTTCTTCGTTGGAGTTGGTATGGATCCCGGGGCGGCGGCCCTGGATGGTGGCGGCCGGTGAAGCTAGGGCTTCCCGCGGCGGCATGGCGTGGTGCAGTCCCTGTCCAAGGCGGATCTGTGACGGAGATTCGATCTACGGATTGGTTCGGATCAGAGACGGTGACGAGCACGCGGGATCCATCTCGGCGGCTCTCGCGGCTTGGCGAGGCGGGGTGGGAGCCCTCCTCCTAGGCTCCAG
Source organism: Aegilops sharonensis (assembly GCA_904067115.1). NCBI lineage: Eukaryota > Viridiplantae > Streptophyta > Magnoliopsida > Poales > Poaceae > Aegilops > Aegilops sharonensis. Next base: position 13,409 of record CAJFDF010000203.1, read on the forward strand.
TGGTGGCACACTCAGGCAGTGGCCGGTGCGCCAGGGCTCCTATGGTGGCACTGCTGTTGCGGTTGGTCGCCGGATCTAGGCGGCTAGATCTGGGGCTTTGAAGGCGGTCGAGACGATGCACAGGTTGTCAGGTGGACTACTTGGGACGGATCCGGGTGAAAACCTGGTCTTCAGTCGATGGCCGGAGCCGGTGATGACGATGCCCTTATCATCGTTTCCTTCATGAAGGCATCATCGAGGTGAAGCTCCCAGCTCCGGGGGAAACCCTAGATCAGCTGATCGGATGTTGGTGCCAATCATGTGTCGTTACCCCCTTGGGGGCGGCATTCTTGGAGGTGCACTCGTTCTCGCGGGACCAGCGGACGGCTTTTTTGGTGGAGCGGTGCTTCATCCTACACATTGATGGCGACGGATCTTGACGGCGTGGCGCGGTGCAGATTCGGCATTCGATGTGCGAGGATGGACTCGCGCAGGAGGACGATGCTGTCTGGCGTCGTGGTGACGTCGATGGCAGAGAGACCTGGCACGATAGATGCAATATTACAGCTCTGAAGATGGATTGGTGGCAGGTGGCTGCGGCGGCCTCATACCCGGCAGGCGTCCTGGTTGAGGAATGCGCCGGACTAGTAGGTGCCCCATACCCGGCAGGCGTCCTGGTTGGGACCTCAGGTCTTAGATGTTTAGGTTTGGCTGCGAGGTCTGTTTGGTATTAGGCCCAAACTATCAGCATCCTTTCATCAACTAGATAGGAGTAGCAACAGATGTTGTCTAGACGGTGGCTTTAATCTTACTGTTGTATGACTTTGTAAGGTCCTGTGTAAATAATTAATAAAGTGGCCGCATGTATCGTCCAGATATAGAGCCCGAGGGTCCTCCTCCATTTCTAAAAGAAAAAGACAGGCAAGTTCCTCCTCTTAGACGTACTCAAAAACAAAGTTGTTATCATCTATACACTTATTAGTAGGTTTCTCTCATTCTCATCTGAGTAAAAATAAAAATCTCTTCTCTGTGCCCTGAGGCTTATGCAGCAACCTCACGGGCCCATGTCACAAGCCCCATGGAGGTGGGGAAGGCCATCGACGAGCAGCTCCGCACCCCGGCGCACCAGCTCCGCGTCACCGCCCACCACCCCGAGGCCTTCCTGGTGCACTTGGACCTGCCGGCGCATAGTGACAACGCAGTTCGTCGCGGCGTCCTTAAGGTGGACGGCTGCAAGTACTTCGTCTGCGCCTGGAGTCCGGACGACCACGCGGCCATCCTGAAGCTGTCCCTCCACGTTTGCATCGTCGTCGAGCACCTGCCCATGCAGTTCTGGAGCTTGGAGGGGGCGGATGATGCGTTCGGCGACTTCGGTCGCTTCGACCGGCTTGATAGCCGCACGCACGAGCGTGGCCACACAAAGAGGTTCGCATGCTGGCTGTGGTGCTGGGACGTGGCGCACATTCCGACCAAGAGGGCACTGTGGGTGCTCAAGAGTGGTGCTGGTCGCGTCGACGAGATCATCGGTTTCGCCCCTCCGGACCGCAACGTCCCCCCTCCGACGGGCGTCCACCGCTACGACCTGCTGATCCATGTGGACCGCGTGGAGGATTGGAACACGCTCTCGCCCCGCCCCTCGCACTCAGGCCAGAGCGGGCTCCCCTCCTCCGAAGACGAAGACACCCGCCCCCTCCCCCGCACGGAGACGGGCTCTTGGGAGGCCGGTCCGGAGGACGGGCAGAGCAGGGCCCGTCGCTCGGTGCCCCGCGTGTTCTCCTCCGGCTGCAGCAGCTTCCCCTCCCTCGGCGAGCGCCGCGACCACGACAGAGACGACCATGGCAACCGCGGCAAGTCCTGGAGAGACGCATTCCTTGGCCGCGGTCGTCAGCCCAACGCCAAGGCCCCGGCTGCAGAGGAGCCGCGTCGGAGGAGCAGAACCCCTGCCTCGCGGCGCCACCAGGGGTGCCGCGGCCGCTCTATGGAGCGCGCTGCCCTGTCTCCTTCCCTGAAGATGGTGCTGCGTGCGACCCTCCCCCCTGCCACTGCAGCCACGCCCCCCCACCCCCCGCGCCGCTGGAGACAGACCCGATCACAGCGTTCTTCTCCTTCTCTGACTCGGGACGCGCCTTCTCCCCTCCACCCCGGTCAGATTCCATGCAACTGGAGTTCGAAAATGCAATGCTCGAGGCGCTCGCCACCCCTCTCTCCTTCAGCGACAACGAGGATCCGACCGAGCAGAAGTCCAAGGAAGATCACCTGCCGCTCGCCCTGCTGCCTGATGTTATGCCCTGCANGAGGCGCTCGCCACCCCTCTCTCCTTCAGCGACAACGAGGATCCGACCGAGCAGAAGTCCAAGGAAGATCACCTGCCGCTCGCCCTGCTGCCTGATGTTATGCCCTGCATCACCCAACCCACCACGACCGCTGTTCAGTTCCAGGTCGAGGCCGTCACGCAGGAAGTAAGCCACCTGCAGCTCCAGGCAAGCCCAGAGGGCGATTTAGCGCAGCCCCATCCTGCCTCTGAAGACGGTGTGCAGCAACTCTTCAAGGCAGTCCAAGCTCCTGTCCACCCCACCCCGAAGCCTGTCCGCACCTCCGCCCCACCCAAGTCTCGAGCCTTCTATGCCCCTTCAAGGCGTAGCGCTCGACAGGCTTCAGCTGCGTCCTCAGTGCCAGTCTCGCAGAGGGCGGCGCTCAGGCTGATGCAAGAACTGGGCAAGATGGGCCCAAAGGACAAGATGACCCCGGATGCTGCAGCTGTGTTGATCAAGAAGTTCAACGAGCCTATGACCGAAGAAGACATAGCCACCATTGCCCGCTTGACAAGCCTGAATGCAGATGCTCTGAAGATTGCGGCTGGCATGCTCGGTCCTGATGGTGCGACCAATGTGGCCCAGTAGATCTCCATGTGTCATGTAGCTTGTAGGCTTGGTCGACGGCTGGCCCTACGCCAGTTTGAGCTAGGTTTCCCTTTCATGTGTAGTTCTAGGATCATGCTGCGAGTTAGACGACGACGGGGTTTTGGGTCTGTTGGTGGCCGTCGTCGCCCCCCGGAACGATCGTTGGTGTGTTGTATCCATTGTTTAAGTAATGATAGTCGACGGAGCAAATCATCGTGTCCAAATGACTAGAAACCAGTGCTCCATAATGTCTTGGAATGTTAGGGGGCTAAACGCGCCTACCAAGCGGGAGGCCGTTCTAGAAACCACCACTGCTCATAGAACTGCCATTCTGGCGCTGCAAGAAACAAAACTAGAAATTTGGTCTTCAGAGTTAGCGCACGAAGTAGGTGGACAGCTACTGTAGGGCTATGTTGTTCTCCCGGCCATGGGGACGAGGGGTGGAGCTGCAATTTTCTGGAACAAAGATATAGTTACCATTGAATCACACTGCATAGGTAGATTCACCATCACGGTCAAAGTCACTGAACTTAGCAACAATATTCAGTACTGGCTGACAACGGCATACGGACCAACTGAAGATGCCATCAGGGAGGAGTTCTTTGTTGAGATGGCCAGCATTGCACCACCAGCTGGAGAACCGTGGCTGATCATGGGAGATTTCAACATGATCTATGAAGCTAGAGACAAAAGCAACTCAAATCTGAACAGGAGGCTCATGGGAAGGTTTAGAAAAGCTCTAGACTTTGCGGGCTTAAAGGAAATCAAATGCCACAACAGAAGATTCACTTGGAGCAACGAGAGAGAGAACCCAACCTTTTGCAGCATCGATAAGTTTTCCTGCAATTTAGATTGGGAGGCTCTGCACAATGGATACATGCTGAATGCATCATCGACGTCCTTCTCGGATCACTGCCCGCTGCTCCTCTCCGCTTGTGCCAGCCCACCAAAGCCAGCAAGATTCAAGTTTGAAAATCACTGGCCAAAGTTTCCACACTTCCAAGAAATAGTGATGCATGCACGGAACAGGCCAGTCTCCCATGACTGTCCTTTCATCAGATTAAAGGTGAAACTTCAGAGAACTGCAAAGGATTTAAGGATCTAGAGCAAATCACTTTTTAGCAAGGCCAAGATGCAGTTCCATATAGCAAATGAAGTCATCCTTAGGCTAGATATTGCTCAAGAGAACAGGCAGCTCACCCAGGAAGAATTTGCATTAAGGAAAATGCTCAAAACNCAAATCTGAACAGGAGGCTCATGGGAAGGTTTAGAAAAGCTCTAGACTTTGCGGGCTTAAAGGAAATCAAATGCCACAACAGAAGATTCACTTGGAGCAACGAGAGAGAGAACCCAACCTTTTGCAGCATCGATAAGTTTTCCTGCAATTTAGATTGGGAGGCTCTGCACAATGGATACATGCTGAATGCATCATCGACGTCCTTCTCGGATCACTGCCCGCTGCTCCTCTCCGCTTGTGCCAGCCCACCAAAGCCAGCAAGATTCAAGTTTGAAAATCACTGGCCAAAGTTTCCACACTTCCAAGAAATAGTGATGCATGCACGGAACAGGCCAGTCTCCCATGACTGTCCTTTCATCAGATTAAAGGTGAAACTTCAGAGAACTGCAAAGGATTTAAGGATCTAGAGCAAATCACTTTTTAGCAAGGCCAAGATGCAGTTCCATATAGCAAATGAAGTCATCCTTAGGCTAGATATTGCTCAAGAGAACAGGCAGCTCACCCAGGAAGAATTTGCATTAAGGAAAATGCTCAAAACCAGGGTGCTCGGGTTTGCGGCAATTGAGAGGGCTAGAAGACGGCAGGCTTCTCGGGTGCTATGGATTAGGGTTGGAGATGCCAGCACAAAATTCTTCCACGCTAAGTACATAACAGAAGGAGGAAAAACTATATACACTCTCTGCCACTACTAGGAAAAGGCCTACTAATGGCGCACCTAATTTGGCCATTAATGGCGCATCAGTGGTGCGCCATTAGTGCCACACCATTAGTATATTTTACTAATGGCGCACCACTGGTGCGCCATTAGTATCTGGTATACTAATGGCGCACCACTGGATGCGCCATTAGTATCTGGTATACTAATGGCGCACCACTGGATGCGCCATTAGTATATACAACAGTGCGCCATTAGTATGCCTCCCAGGGGGCCATGTATACCCAGGTGCTTTGGCATACTAATGGCGCACAACAGCAAGATGCACCATTAGTAACTTCGGCATACTAGTGGCGCACTGTCTAATGATGTGCCATTAGTATCCTTTGGCATACTAATGGCGCACTGTGGTGTGATACGCCATTAGTATGAATATTAGGTTTTTTTTATTTTTTTATTTTCTGTTATTTGCACAGGTTACAAAATGTATAATTGGACAAAATATAGACATCACACATCAACAACAGATTCATCGAATACAATAGAAGATTAGTCTCTGAATACAATTCATCATATTAGTCTCCGAATTGAAAAGACCGAACAAAGATAGAACATTATATTACAAGTCTCGAGACCGCGAGTAGCGAGTTTGTCTTCACATTACAAGTCGATATCGATCATCTAAACTACCATCACATAGAAGAGAGCTGCGGTCATCACGATGAGCATCATCACGATGAAACTCGTCTTCATCCGGTTCCTCCAACGCTCCCTCCCCTCTCCCGCTAGATAGCGGACGTATATAGATTCGGCCTCGGCCCTAGTGGTGTACCCTTTGTAACTGTTACCGCTGAATCGGTGAACCTGTCTCCGACACTCCTCCCAGTCGTCGTAGACTCCGGGAACCTTACCCTTGTACACGACATACGTCGGCATCGCTATGCACTAGCCAAACGAAACGTTAGTACCAATTCACAGACAATACATAAGCAATATATAAGTATGCAACAGAGCGATCGGAAGAGAAAAGCAAGACATTAATAGCATCGATTACATCTAAGTTGAACGATTATCGAAACCAAAGAGACATACTACAAGTTCATTAAAGTTTAATTACAACATGAGCCAATCGATGTTTCAGAACTAGACACAGCATCACTGCTTTCGACTCGACTCAAGGGACCGGAGCGTGGATGAAGCCGCCGTCTATCGTGGGAGTCATGAAAGAACGAGCGTTGTCAGCCTGCATTTGTAGCATTGTGTCGATGTCACTGTTGGATGGTTGATTTCTGAGGTAGAACTGCCCCGAGGTACGAAGGACATCTTGATGGATGATTTCCGCAAACTCCGACTGGATGCGAAAGAATTCTTGTCGGAGGTCCGCGTCCTGGATTGCCGACACGCTCTTTGCCCAATCTTTGAGTTTACTCGGTAGCAGAAGTTGATGATGGTCCCGTACGATCGCCCGCATGTGATGGATGGCGTAGTAGGCACCCTTCTGACCGCCAGGCGGCTGCTTGACGCAGCAGAACATCGTATTGTGGGAGAACACGTGCTTGCCGTACTTACGAATAGGCCTGGTGAAGGTGCCTCCAGATTTGGCGTAGCCGGGGAGAACATTATCAAGAACCTTCTTGACATTTGTGTAGTCTACGTTCGACTGACGGTCCGGGTCGAAATACGTGGCCATGGAATATTTGGGGCTTAGTAGGATGAGCGTGCAATGTGTGTCACTGCAGAAAACACGAAATGTTAAAAGAAAAACGATCGAAATCTAAGAATTCATATGTTACGGGCCGGTTGAGGGGAGGACTTACTCGGGAAAGTAAGGCACGAGGAAGTTATCCTTATCTTGGTTTGCCAGAATGACGCCTTCGAGGTAAGAACTCGCGACTTGCCGGTCCCCAGCGCTGCCCAAGATCTTGGCACGCATGTAGAAGGGGTCGACTATCACGATGTCCGGGGTCTTG
>CAJFDF010000203.1:81302-100686 GCA_904067115.1 Aegilops sharonensis
CGATTCCAGAAGGATATGCTAGGGTGATGGTGGATCAAATAACAGACGGATTTGAGGACCTTGATCTTGACCACCCTATGGGTGAAGGGGAGATTCGGCTGGGTTCTTCTCTGAAGACTCCATGCCTATGGCGGAAGGAGCTCATCAACCTTCCGAACTGGACGCCTCCGCCTCCTTCTCCTCCTCCGGCGAGTCAGGGCACTCCGCCTCCTACTCCGCCTCCTCCTCCGGCGAGTGATCATGGCACTCAGCCTCCTTCTCCAGCGCGTGGCGGCACTCCGCCCCCGTCTCTGCCTGCGCCGGCGCACCCGGGCAGCCAGCCTCCTCCTTCTCCGCCTCGTCAACAAGGGCGGAAGAGACCCGCCGCCACTCCGGCTGCTCCGGCGCGTCGTCCTTCTCCTCCGCCTCGTAAGAAAGGAAAGACAGCCCCAGCCGCTCTGTCTGCTCTGGCGTCTAGCAGTACAGCCAGAGGCAGATAATACAGATATGGTCCTTCTCTGAAGACTCCAGAGAAGTTACCATACGAGAGGAGCCAGGAGGAAAACATGAAGATCGTGCAAGCCGAAGTGAAGAACTTATTTGAAGGGGTGAAAACAAAGAAACATCCACCTCCGGAGGAGAAGATAGATCCGGTAAAAGCGAAACGTACTCTGGCTGCCCTGAAGAAACCACCAAAGTCTCCGGCGAAAGGCAACTATGAGCGCATTCTTGAAAAGTCATTTATCGAAGCTTAGCGGTCGCGAAGTACTGTCAGTGGTCAAAGGTTAGCAGAATGACGAGCTGGGAAAAAAGTTGCCTATCTCGGCGAACAAGCGAACCAATCGTTCCCCCCGCTCTAGGTGTCTAGCGATATCGTCGCTAATGATCCGGGCGGGATGGTGCCCGGTTATAACAATCTTGAAAATTACCTGCCCGACGATGTACATTATGATTTCTTGGAGGTGGACGAACACAAATATGTGTACGGGAAGCCTCTCGTCAAAAATGAAAGATCTCTAACAATGATGATGCGAAGATTTCATGATTGGTACATGAAAACCTGCAGAGAGTCTGAGGGGGGAATATTTTGATGCTGAGAGTTAGGGAGGAGCATGACCTCGTCGGAATTGAACGGTTGAATGTTCCATTTGAGGAGTTCTTCGCGTTTTTCAATCTAAAGGCCCTCGATAAATTAATGATCACTTGCTACTGCCTGTAAAAGTACTACTTCTGTCATTAAGTCTCTATATATAGGTCAGCTCTTTCATTGCATGTATTTTTAACTATCCTCACTATATTATGCAGATTAAAGATCGCCGAATTCAAGTGAGTGTTATTGTCTTGTGCATATTCGGTTTCCCTTATTAGTCGAGGTTATAGTAATGTAATTGATGAGTTATGCATGCGTGCGCAGGTTCCACTATATTCTCCTAGAGATTAAGCTTGAGCATGGACTAGTAACCATCTTAGACTCGAGACGAAAAGATCCCAAGGAGTATGCGGACATGACTGAAATTCTAGAGAAGTAAGTTAAATCGATCATTATCGCACCATATCGGCAACTTTATTCATTTCCTGATATCAAGTAATTGTTTTCTTTGTCTGGCAGGGTTTGGAAAAAATTCACCTCAAAAACTCCGGAACTGCCAAAGAAGCTGCAATTTAGACACCCGAAAGTAAGTACTATAGTAGCATGTTCCACGCATCTCCTAGTGATTCAAGCGCTAGTTTCATCAATTAATACCATTTAGCATGCATGCATGCTTCCATCATTGAACAATTCCATCATCCATTTGAAAGATTATCATCCACTCACAATTAGCGACCATTAGACCGTCATATCCGAAGCCCCTGAAATATTGACGGTCTGATGGTCGCTAATTGTGAGTGGATGATAATCTTTCAAATGGATGATGGAATTGTTCAATGATGGAAGTGAAAACGAAAATTCCAGCAAAACATGACAAAACTTGAAAGGAACACCAATGGAAGTGACAGTGGCACAGGACATGCATACTGTAATAGTGTTTTGTGAACTATTCTTCACAAGAAATATTGTACGAAGTTCTAGCTAGTATAATAAAGGTTTTGATATTTTAGATAAACACATCACATGCCATATCCCATTGTTGTTGACAACTAAGCATATTGCTCTCTTCCAAGGAGAATGGAACTTCGTGTCCTGGTTTACTATGTATTTTTAGGGGAAAACAGGAATTAAGTCTGACTGCTTATTTTTAAAAATAGATTGGGTTTGTAGCTGTACAAGCGAGAGCCAGAAAAAAAAACTGTGATATTGGATAAAGTTCTATATGGATGATCAGAAACCAGAATAAACGTCTTTGCCATAAGGTAGTGTTAACCATGGCAAAGCTCATCTTTGAACGAATATATTTACTTCATCTGAAAACGTTTGGTTGGGCTCCATCATTTTTTGGGTTTGCAGTGTTACTGAATTTTATGTTCTTCCTGCTAAAAATTTACTAGTTTGTATACCGAACTAAGGGAAGAAATGGTGGTACATAACCAGGAATAACGCAAGTTGGGTCGAATGTGAATTGCATTCTGACCCATTCTCCAGTGACATGCTCGGGGATCCAGGCGGGGCCCAGCAGACGCATCTGCGGTGGCGAGGACAGCGGAGCACCGGCGGAATATGCCGCCGTGTAGTCGGAGTTCCATTGCCGGTGGTGGTGGCCGGTGGCTGCAGTTTTTCACCGCAGGCGCTCGAGGCACTTCGCCGGGGAGTACATGTGATTGTTGTTGTTGTATATTTAGAAAAAGAGATACGATGGTGTGGGCTTTCTGAAAAAAAAAGTATACTACTTGAGTTTTTTTTAGTGTGCTTTCTCACGTGTACCATGGGCTTGAGAAAAATACTAGCCCAGTGGTGTTTGATGATTGATGCTCGTTGAAAGCACGTTGTACTCTGAATAAAACAAAGAATGTACTTAATATACTAGGAAAGTGATCAAAATTTCATGAACATTTTTAAAATGTTTCCACATATTTTTNCTATTGCACAGCCGCACATCGGTCTCTCTTCGTGTTATCTCTGTAGGGAACGCAGTGTGAAATACGGTTTACTATATGAGAAGTTCAGTCTATATGTAATTATGACTGACATGCAGCAGTTGGTGTTTACCATATGCTTGGCCCGACGTGTGGACGCCGGCAAGGTGTTGAATTCCATGGACTGATCGATGAGCCTGTGGCTCTGGGAAGGATGGGAGTCCATATAAAATCACCACTACTCCCACAAGCGAATAGTAGGAAGGCCCCCACGTCGTCCTCCCCAGGGCGACTCGGGCGGCGGCGCATTTCGCCACCACAGCGGCCGGCACCCCTGCTTCCCCCCTCCTCGCCGCCGCCCGTTAGCCTTCGCCGGGCAAAGCCCCGCGCGGATCCGGCGGCGGCGGGGCTCTGGCGTGCCGGAGCGGCCCGGCTGCGAGCGGGGACTCGTGCGGCAGCGGCGGCGCGACGCTCCTCCTCGCGCGCCGTTCGTGCTCCGTGACGGTGGGAGGGCGGCGGTGCTTGCGGCGGGGGGTGGGCGTCCCGTGCTCCGGCCATCTTTGGCCCGCGCGATGCGCTTCGCCTCCCAATCCAACGGGTTGGGCCGTTGCCTGCGGTGCCTCACGGCGTTCGTGGCGGCTGGTTGTTCCCCCGGCCGTGAGGGCGGCGTGGGGCTGCGGCGGAGCCATCTGCCTCGGCTTGGACGGCCGCGGGGGGCCTGGGCGTGTGCTGTCTTCTGCGACGGATCTGCCGATTCCTGCTCTCTCCGGTGAGCTGGACCTCGGGATGGGTGTGGTGAGTGCGCTGGGCTTTTACGCACGAGGTGTGCGGCGGACTCGGCGTGATGCAGGTGCAGCTCTCGCTGCCTCTTGGATCGAGCTCTGCTCGCTCTCCCGATCTGGAGGCTTCGCATGGTGCGGCGGCCTCTGTTCCGTGGTCAGGCTGCGAGTGCTCTTGCTGGTGTGTTGGTTTGGCTAGCAGGCTGCAGGTTGGAGGTCGTGACACTGCCGGCGTAAAGCCGGGCTCCGGTTTCGGTTGGAGCCAACGACGGCGGTGCCTGTGGGCGCCGTATCCTTGCTGAAGGCGTCGTGCTGCTGGTGTTCGTCTTCCCTCCTAAATTGCTCCGGAGGAAACTTTGGATCTTGGGTCTCCGGGATCGGGCGATGGTGGCGCTCAACGTCACACTCCCACTTGGGGCTTCGTCTTTGAGCTTGCCTTGGCTAGGGTGACCAGTGGCTTGAGGTGGTCCCGTTGGCGGTCCGTGTGGGCGTTAGCAGTGGAGAGGTGGTGCTCTGTCATCGTGATCTTGGCTCGGCCATGCCTTTGGCCGCGTTGAGGTGTTTGTGTTGGCGGTTGGATGGTGGTGGTGCGGCCGGGTTGGGGTCGACGGTGGTTTGAGCTCTTCTTCGGGGGTGTTCTTCTCGTGTTCTTGCTCCTGCACTCCTAAGTGTGTTCTCTGCTNGAAATTTAACTACGCAGTAGTAGTTTTTCAAAAGTATATTCCTAAGTTTCTCGTATGATGATAATTGGTGCCATTTTCACAATGCGTCAATTTTATTTTATTTTTGAAAATAGTTAGCCCATGCAGCTGCATGAGTTCATGACTAGTGCTATATAGTTGACACCGTAGATATTGATAATTTGCATAGGATGGCACATGAATATATGAATATGAAGTGGAGGTTGCTGTTTTGGTGCGTTGGTCCTACGAGGCCTTAGCACGACTTCCCGACTGTCTACTACAACAAGTTGTGCCCGACTCCTGCGATGGAGAGGCGATGACGGCGGCGCGCCTTCGGCTCGCTTCAGTGCTGATAGTCGTCGCTAGGTGGTCTATGGATCTGGATGTAATTTTTATTATTTCTGGTATTCGTTGTACTGCCATGATTAAAGATGAATAGATCAGAAATTTTCTCGCAAAAAAAAAGAATATATGAATATGAAGTGGCTATAGCTCAGTCTAGTCGGCACGAGAACCCTGTCTAAGTCGGACGATTCTTACCATTACTTGATACGAATTGTTTCCCAGAACAAAACCCAGAAAATTTACAGGTCGCGGCAGGCAATGTAGGCACGTGCACGTACGGCCAGAACTATTACTGATCCTGAGGCAGCAACCCTGTAACGGAGACGTGAATGTTGGCATGTCCCTGAGCCCGGCGGTGACGTTACCAAAGATATTACTGATCAGCGCTTGACTAGTACGCTCCCATCAGGCATCTCCTGGACGTGCGGTGCATGTTCGAGCAGTGTCGCTCGGCCCAAACCATGGAATGGTCGACAAGTCTAGTGAGTTGCAAAGCTGGTGTAGAGGTTTTCGTCCGCTTCGATGGGGTAAATTCCTGGGCGTGGTGCATGTTCCAGTCGTTTCGCTNCGTGCGGTGCATGTTCGAGCAGTGTCGCTCGGCCCAAACCATGGAATGGTCGACAAGTCTAGTGAGTTGCAAAGCTGGTGTAGAGGTTTTCGTCCGCTTCGATGGGGTAAATTCCTGGGCGTGGTGCATGTTCCAGTCGTTTCGCTCGGGCCATGGTTGGATAGCTACGCACTGTGTTGTGACCGCGCCGTGTGCCCGCCGGTGACCGCACCGTGTGCCCGCCGGCAAGGTGACGCAGGACTGAGACTGAATGGTCGATCCGCTTGTGACCCAGGACTGGGACTGTACAGCCAAGCATTGCCTCCACGAGTCTTTGGATACGAAGACGGCGTTAGAAAAACAGTCTAGCAGAATAACGGTGCACATGTTGCCATGAAAGAATAAATTTCATGGTATTATCCAACAAATAAGAAAACACGTCGAGAGAAAAGACACGCGGCCTCACTCGCCATCTTTTCTTGCGCCACTAATTATACTTGGACTCTATTATTCTTGTACCGAATATTATTATCGCTCGTCATGTGACTATACAATTCCCTAGAAACCAACACTGGAATGTAATCCAGGGCACAATTTATATGGAAGACGATAAACACGTTATATGGCACAGCAAGATGACTACATGACCCCCAAACTTGAAGAAGAAAATCAGAAGGCATCACTCGTGATGACTCTCATCTAGCATGTGCATCTTCTCCTTCTTTGGAGCAGTAGCGGCGACCATGCGCCAGAATTAGCACTGCTCCCACTACTCTTCGGTATATAGGACTAGCGGTAGTGCTACTAATAGGTAGTAGATCATTTTCATTCACACCTTTGCTCTTAACTCTTGCACCGATCTGAATCCACTTACCAGTTTCTTCTCATCTCCTTGTGATATTGGCCTATTGCACAGCCGCACATCGGTCTCTCTTCGTGTTATCTCTGTAGGGAACGCAGTGTGAAATACGGTTTACTATATGAGAAGTTCAGTCTATATGTAATTATGACTGACATGCAGCAGTTGGTGTTTACCATATGCTTGGCCCGACGTGTGGACGCCGGCAAGGTGTTGAATTCCATGGACTGATCGATGAGCCTGTGGCTCTGGGAAGGATGGGAGTCCATATAAAATCACCACTACTCCCACAAGCGAATAGTAGGAAGGCCCCCGCGTCGTCCTCCCCAGGGCGACTCGGGCGGCGGCGCATCTCGCCACCACAGCGGCCGGCACCCCTGCTTCCCCCCTCCTCGCCGCCGCCCGTTAGCCTTCGCCGGGCAAAGCCCCGCGCGGATCCGGCGGCGGCGGGGCTCTGGCGTGCCGGAGCGGCCCGGCTGCGAGCGGGGACTCGTGCGGCAGCGGCGGCGCGACGCTCCTCCTCGCGCGCCGTTCGTGCTCCGTGACGGTGGGAGGGCGGCGGTGCTTGCGGCGGGGGGTGGGCGTCCCGTGCTCCGGCCATCTTTGGCCCGCGCGATGCGCTTCGCCTCCCAATCCAACGGGTTGGGCCGTTGCCTGCGGTGCCTCACGGCGTTCGTGGCGGCTGGTTGTTCCCCCGGCCGTGAGGGCGGCGTGGGGCTGCGGCGGAGCCATCTGCCTCGGCTTGGACGGCCGCGGGGGGCCTGGGCGTGTGCTGTCTTCTGCGACGGATCTGCCGATTCCTGCTCTCTCCGGTGAGCTGGACCTCGGGATGGGTGTGGTGAGTGCGCTGGGCTTTTACGCACGAGGTGTGCGGCGGACTCGGCGTGATGCAGGTGCAGCTCTCGCTGCCTCTTGGATCGAGCTCTGCTCGCTCTCCCGATCTGGAGGCTTCGCATGGTGCGGCGGCCTCTGTTCCGTGGTCAGGCTGCGAGTGCTCTTGCTGGTGTGTTGGTTTGGCTAGCAGGCTGCAGGTTGGAGGTCGTGACACTGCCGGCGTAAAGCCGGGCTCCGGTTTCGGTTGGAGCCAACGACGGCGGTGCCTGTGGGCGCCGTATCCTTGCTGAAGGCGTCGTGCTGCTGGTGTTCGTCTTCCCTCCTAAATTGCTCCGGAGGAAACTTTGGATCTTGGGTCTCCGGGATCGGGCGATGGTGGCGCTCAACGTCACACTCCCACTTGGGGCTTCGTCTTTGAGCTTGCCTTGGCTAGGGTGACCAGTGGCTTGAGGTGGTCCCGTTGGCGGTCCGTGTGGGCGTTAGCAGTGGAGAGGTGGTGCTCTGTCATCGTGATCTTGGCTCGGCCATGCCTTTGGCCGCGTTGAGGTGTTTGTGTTGGCGGTTGGATGGTGGTGGTGCGGCCGGGTTGGGGTCGACGGTGGTTTGAGCTCTTCTTCGGGGGTGTTCTTCTCGTGTTCTTGCTCCTGCACTCCTAAGTGTGTTCTCTGCTAGGTGATGCCAAGCGACAGCGGCGGTGGCGCACAGGTGCCGTGGCGCTGTCTCGGCCTCGCGTGACCTTTCGAATGTGCCCCACGGCACAGGTGGTGTCGCGGCGTTGTGCAGTCTTGGATGCGCGGAGCCTTTCGATTGCATCGACGGTGCAGTGTCATGGTCTTGTTTGCTTGGCGATGATGACTTCGCCTGTGGCACATAGGCGCCGTGGCGTTGTCTCGGCCTCGCGTGACCTTTCGAATGCACCCCCGGCACAGGTGGTGTTGTGGCGTTGTGCACTCTCGGACGCGTGAAGCCTTTCGATTGCGTCGATGGTGCAGTGTCTTGGCTTGGTTCGGCTGGCCAATGCCGTTCGATCACATTGGTGGTGCTTTGTGTTGTGCTGGGATGTGTCTTCCCTCTTTGTTCTCCCCTCTTTGTATGTTTGGAGTATTCTGTTTTTGCTTTATCTCTTCTTCTGTGTCCCCCTGTAATTCTGGTTCATTTGAACCCATCTTACAAAAAGGCTGCAAAGCCTTATAGGCAAATGAATATAATTCAGGTGGTGGAGGGGCTCCCCCTCCTCCCCCGGTGAAAATTCAAAAAAAAAAATAAAAAATAAAAAAAAAACCTACTCCCACAAGCTGTTCACGGCACATAGGTAAATAACCCAGCTCAATATAATGGCCGATCTACCTATGTCTTTCTGTATTCCCATCTTCCTACTAGCCCTACTCTCGGTCGTCTCGGTTTCTTCTTCCAGTCCGACCAACGGCAATGGCAGTGACACTGATCTGGCCGCGCTGCTAGCTTTCAAAGCCCAGCTTGCCGACCCTCACCGAATCCTTGCCGATAACTGGACCATTGGCACATCTTTTTGCCACTGGATCGGTATCTCGTGCAGCAGGCGCCGGCAACGGGTCACCTCTCTATCGTTGCAGGGCATGCCTCTCTTTGGGACTTTGGCACCTCATGTCGGTAACCTCTCTTTTCTCTCTGCCCTTAGCTTCGCACACACCAGTCTCACAGGCTCAATTCCGATCGAACTTGGTAGGCTACATCGTCTAAGATATCTGAATCTTAGCAGCAATAGTTTGTCAAGTGCCATACCTGCTGCCCTAGGGAACCTCACGAGGATAGAGATCCTTGATCTATCTAGGAACCATCTCTCAGGCCAGATCCTTCTTGAATTGCTACTACATACGCACAACCTTAGGAAAATTAATCTGTTTCTGAACGACTTGAGTGGCCAAATATCACCGTATTTGTTCAACAACACGCCTTCTTTGGCATACATGAGTCTTGGAAACAACAGCCTGTCGGGTCCTATACCACACACCATTGCATTCCTATCCATGCTTGAATACTTAAACTTACAGGTTAATCAACTCTCCGGCGTAGTACCACATGCCATCTACAACATGTCTAGGTTGCAAAAGATTTCACTCGCACGCAACGGTAACCTAACTGGAATGTTTCCGAGCAATCAAACTTTCAGCTTGCCAATGTTGCAAATGTTTTCACTAGGCGGTAACAATTTTTTTGGTCGGTTTCCAGCAGGGCTTGCATCATGTCGGTACCTCCAAGTAATTGAATTGAGTGTAAACTCTTTTGTGGATGGCGTGCCAACTTGGTTAGCCAAATTGTCACAACTCCCATATCTAAATTTGGGTTTTAATAACCTTATTGGTTCAATCCCATCTGTACTTAGCAATATCACAAGTCTTACCAGTCTAGGCCTCGCTTACGGCAATTTGAAAGGTGAGATTCCACTGGAATTAGGTCTTATGCAGGAACTGTCGTTTCTTTATCTTGGAGTCAATCACTTGATAGGTAAAATTCCAACTTCCCTTGGAAATTTAACTAAATTGTCTTACCTAGGTTTGCAATGGAATCAATTGTCTGGCCAAGTACCATCAATATTTGAAAACAATATAGCTTTCAACAAGCTTGATTTGTCACTGAACAATCTGGAGGGAAATCTAGACTTCTTGTCACCTCTTTTCAACTGCAGAAACCTCCAAGTCATTGCGATACAAGCAAATGCATTCATGGGTGTCCTCCCTAGCCATGTGGGAAACCTTACTTCACGATTAACCTTTTTCGCTGCTGAACAAAACAAGTTAATAGGTGGACTTCCTGTAGCAATTTCAAACATAAGCAGCCTTCAATATATAGGTCTTAGGTACAACCTACTCACTGAGCCAATCCCAGAATCCATCGCTATGTTGGAAAATCTTGCATGGCTTGACCTTGCCTATAATGACATGTTAGGCCCTATCCCAACTCAAATGGGTATGCTCATGAGTCTAGAACGGTTGTTTCTCCAAGCAAACAAGTTCTCGGGCTCTATACCAAGCAGCTTTGGTAATCTTAGTTTGTTAGAAAACATTGACTTGTCCAATAACCAATTAAGTTCAATGATACCCGCAAGACTTTTCCACCTAGATAAACTTATCATGCTAGATGTTTCTCACAATTACTTTGTTGGTGAACTACCAGCCGACGTTTCTGCTCTAAATCAAATAAATCAATTGGACCTTTCTTCAAACATTTTGACAGGAAGCATCCCAGAATCATTCAAACAACTTAGTATGCTAACATACCTAAATCTATCACATAACTCCTTTAGTGACTCAATTCCTGGCACACTCGAAAAACTCAAAAGCTTAGCTTCGCTAGACCTCTCATCTAACAATCTATCAGGTACCATTCCTATATTCCTTGCATACTTTACATACTTGACTACCTTGAACCTCTCATTCAATAATCTAGAAGGCAAAATACCTGAGGGGGGTGTTTTCTCAAACCTTAAACGACAATCTTTGATTGGGAATGTTAGGCTATGTGGCGCTCCATTCCTACAATTTCCACCATGCCTTGGCAAACCTCGTGAATCCACACTTTCTTCAACTTCTATTCCCGCCACTCACATTAGCTTCCTGTGCCATTGCCATCTGTGTATACTTATGGTTGAAAAAGAAACTTAAGAAGGGAGAGGGAACAACTTCTATTGAACCAAGTGATGCCATAGGCCATCAAATAGTCTCCTATAATGAGATCATTCGTGCCACAAATAGTTTCAATGAAGATAATATCTTAGGCTGTGGAAGTTTTGGAAAAGTTTTCAAGGGCCAACTGAGAACTGGTTTGGTGGTCGCGATAAAAATTCTTGACATGCAGTTGGAGCAGGCCATCGGAAGTTTCGACGTTGAGTGTCAAGTGCTTTGCATGGCACCGCAACCTAATAAAGATACTTAGCACATGTTCCAATCTTGACTTCAGAGCACTAGTGCTTCCGTACATGCCAAATGGTGATTTTTTTTCAAAACAGACCACCTGCTCACTGAAATTGCCAAAAAAGACTCCCTTTAAAACAAATTGACAAAAAAGACCCCCTCAGTCGTGGCGGCAGGCGCGCCAGGCGACAAGTGGCACCTGCCGCCACGGCGCCAGGCGGCAGAGCATGCCACCACCACTGCAGGCGACAGGTGGGGAATAACCGGATCAGCAACGTGCAACGGAACGGGCTGGGTAGATGGGTCAAGCCGCCTGCGGGCCAGGCGGCAGCGGTGGGCCCCGCCGCCACCGCGGGAGGCGGCTGCACTATTCGTGCGTCGTTTCGTCGTTTTTCAATCCCTGCGCGCGAGCTGCCTCTTTNTCACTTGATAGGTAAAATTCCAACTTCCCTTGGAAATTTAACTAAATTGTCTTACCTAGGTTTGCAATGGAATCAATTGTCTGGCCAAGTACCATCAATATTTGAAAACAATATAGCTTTCAACAAGCTTGATTTGTCACTGAACAATCTGGAGGGAAATCTAGACTTCTTGTCACCTCTTTTCAACTGCAGAAACCTCCAAGTCATTGCGATACAAGCAAATGCATTCATGGGTGTCCTCCCTAGCCATGTGGGAAACCTTACTTCACGATTAACCTTTTTCGCTGCTGAACAAAACAAGTTAATAGGTGGACTTCCTGTAGCAATTTCAAACATAAGCAGCCTTCAATATATAGGTCTTAGGTACAACCTACTCACTGAGCCAATCCCAGAATCCATCGCTATGTTGGAAAATCTTGCATGGCTTGACCTTGCCTATAATGACATGTTAGGCCCTATCCCAACTCAAATGGGTATGCTCATGAGTCTAGAACGGTTGTTTCTCCAAGCAAACAAGTTCTCGGGCTCTATACCAAGCAGCTTTGGTAATCTTAGTTTGTTAGAAAACATTGACTTGTCCAATAACCAATTAAGTTCAATGATACCCGCAAGACTTTTCCACCTAGATAAACTTATCATGCTAGATGTTTCTCACAATTACTTTGTTGGTGAACTACCAGCCGACGTTTCTGCTCTAAATCAAATAAATCAATTGGACCTTTCTTCAAACATTTTGACAGGAAGCATCCCAGAATCATTCAAACAACTTAGTATGCTAACATACCTAAATCTATCACATAACTCCTTTAGTGACTCAATTCCTGGCACACTCGAAAAACTCAAAAGCTTAGCTTCGCTAGACCTCTCATCTAACAATCTATCAGGTACCATTCCTATATTCCTTGCATACTTTACATACTTGACTACCTTGAACCTCTCATTCAATAATCTAGAAGGCAAAATACCTGAGGGGGGTGTTTTCTCAAACCTTAAACGACAATCTTTGATTGGGAATGTTAGGCTATGTGGCGCTCCATTCCTACAATTTCCACCATGCCTTGGCAAACCTCGTGAATCCACACTTTCTTCAACTTCTATTCCCGCCACTCACATTAGCTTCCTGTGCCATTGCCATCTGTGTATACTTATGGTTGAAAAAGAAACTTAAGAAGGGAGAGGGAACAACTTCTATTGAACCAAGTGATGCCATAGGCCATCAAATAGTCTCCTATAATGAGATCATTCGTGCCACAAATAGTTTCAATGAAGATAATATCTTAGGCTGTGGAAGTTTTGGAAAAGTTTTCAAGGGCCAACTGAGAACTGGTTTGGTGGTCGCGATAAAAATTCTTGACATGCAGTTGGAGCAGGCCATCGGAAGTTTCGACGTTGAGTGTCAAGTGCTTTGCATGGCACCGCAACCTAATAAAGATACTTAGCACATGTTCCAATCTTGACTTCAGAGCACTAGTGCTTCCGTACATGCCAAATGGTGATTTTTTTTCAAAACAGACCACCTGCTCACTGAAATTGCCAAAAAAGACTCCCTTTAAAACAAATTGACAAAAAAGACCCCCTCAGTCGTGGCGGCAGGCGCGCCAGGCGACAAGTGGCACCTGCCGCCACGGCGCCAGGCGGCAGAGCATGCCACCACCACTGCNACGTTGAGTGTCAAGTGCTTTGCATGGCACCGCAACCTAATAAAGATACTTAGCACATGTTCCAATCTTGACTTCAGAGCACTAGTGCTTCCGTACATGCCAAATGGTGATTTTTTTTCAAAACAGACCACCTGCTCACTGAAATTGCCAAAAAAGACTCCCTTTAAAACAAATTGACAAAAAAGACCCCCTCAGTCGTGGCGGCAGGCGCGCCAGGCGACAAGTGGCACCTGCCGCCACGGCGCCAGGCGGCAGAGCATGCCACCACCACTGCAGGCGACAGGTGGGGAATAACCGGATCAGCAACGTGCAACGGAACGGGCTGGGTAGATGGGTCAAGCCGCCTGCGGGCCAGGCGGCAGCGGTGGGCCCCGCCGCCACCGCGGGAGGCGGCTGCACTATTCGTGCGTCGTTTCGTCGTTTTTCAATCCCTGCGCGCGAGCTGCCTCTTTCGTTTTCACCATAGCACAGGTTTCACCATATGCATATATACACACTCGTTCTTCTTTGTGGACTGCTGCTGCTGCGCGCATGCCGACAGTGGTACTGTAGCAGAAGATGCTAATTCCGAGCCGGCAGAATCCCTGCTGCATAATATAGTAATTAAGAAAAAGTTAGTAATGTTATTGGTCATTGCTTGATTAAATGGACTGTTATTTCATGATTAAGTTAGTAACTGTATGTAGTAATTTTTTTATCTCGCAAAAATGTAAGTTTTGTATATTAAGATTAGATGCTAATGTCCTTAATGATGTATATAATTAGGTTAAAAAAGTATCATCTGAGTAGCAAACAAAGAGGAGGTGACGTGATTCAAGAAATTGTGTTTTGATCTTCAATGTCCCTTTTTAGGTGATGACCACATACATGCAAGTGCTATTTTGATGCTTTTGGTACTAAAAAAAACTTGTATTTTTCATTTTTCTCGGCCTAATGCTTTGATCCGAGCAAGGCAAAAACTCATACCGACTGAAAAAACTGTGACACACCAAGCGCAGTAGCGATTTCGAGGGTGGCTGCATGACGGATGACGAGAGGCTCAATGCCTCCTTTTATAGGCTTAGATGAAAAAAGCACGTGATGACGAGAGGCTCAATGCTAATGACGGGAAAATAGGAGCGAACAGACGAAAGTTTAGGCGGGGAAATAGGGGCACAAGAACGAGTGTGTATATCGAAAATCCATCTTTGCACCCGAGCTCATCTGCACCCGTGCAAATGAAAAAATTCAAAACAAATACTATAAAAATTCAAAAAAATCCAATTTTTTTTGTGCGGTAGACAATTTGATGCGTGAGGTCCGCTTCAATTTTCAAATCATTTGGGCATTTGAGAAGCTCTCGGCAAAAAAGACAAATTGGGGGTCTGTAAATAATATTTACTGTTCATGTACTGTTTTAGCCCGATTTGTCTTTTTTGCTGAGAGCTTTTCAGGTGTCCAAATGACTTGAAATTTGGAGTAAGCCTCGCACATCAAATTTTCTACCGCATAAAAAAATTGAAATATTTTAATTTGCTTTGAATTTTTTACGAGTTGTATTCTAACCGGATGTAGATGAGTCTGGGCACCGAAAAGCCTTACTCTATGTATATATATATGCATCTATGATGCAACCCGTCGTATGATGAAAACGAAAGCGACAGCTCTGCACACTGCTGCCTACAGAGACGAGCGAATGGGAATCACGCATAGCTACGAATCGGTGATTACAAAACAAGGAAACGACGAAACAATGCACGCACAGTGTAGCCGCCTCCCGCGGTGGCGGCATGGCCCACCGCTGCCGCCTCGTGCGCAGGCGGTGGGGCCCCACCTGCCTAGCCCGTTCGCAACTTCTTTCGTTGCACGTCGCTGATCCGGTTATTCCGCACCTGCCGCCTGCAGTGGTGGTGGCTTGGCGCCAGGTGCCACGTGGCGCCTGCCGCGCCTGCCGCCACGGCTGAAGGGGTCTTTTTTGTCAATTTGTTTTTGAGGGGGTCTTTTTTGGCAATTTCAGTGAGCAGTTGGTCTGTTTTGACAAAAATTCGCCAAATGGTAGCTTAGAGATGCTCCTACACCAGTCCCAAAGTTCATGGCACCTAGGGTTCCTTGAGAGACTAGGCATCATGCTCGACGTGTCTATGGCAATGGAATATCTGCACCACGAGCACTACAAACTGATATTGCACTGTGACTTGAAGCCTAGTAATGTGCTATTTGACGATGAGATGACGGCGCATGTCGCTGACTTTGGCATTGCAAAGTTGATTCTAGATGACAACTCCGTGATATGTGCGAGCATGCCTGGAACAGTTGGGTACATGGCCCCAGGTACCTAATTAGCTTTCTCTTGTTATCTTTTGAACCATATACTTATGAATCCATTGATTGTGTCTGTCTCCACCTAAAACAATATGGTTGACCAAGTGTGTTTCAGATTTTCATTTATGTTCCTGTTGAACAGAGTACGGGTCTTTTGGGAAAGCATCACGGAAGAGCGATGTGTTTAGTTATGGAATCATGCTACTTGAAGTCTTCACCGGAAGAAGACCCACCGATGTCATATTTGGTGCACAACTAACCCTTAGGCAGTGGGTTCACCAGGCATTTCCTCGAGCTTGTCCATGTTACTGATGGCCAGCTTCTGCAAGGCTCCTCTCTTTCGAGTTGCGGGTTGGACGATGGCATTCTTGCATCGGTCTTTGAGGTGGGTCTGCGCTGTTCTAGTGACTCTCCTGAGCAGAGGATGACAATGCGCGACGTGGTCGTGACGCTGAAGAAGATCAAAGCCCAGTACACCAAACTGGTAGCAACTATGTCAACGAGTGCAGCACAGTGAACGATCTCATGTGATTATGTCTCCTCTATATCTCTTTTTGTGTTTTTTGAGAAATGGATCCACTATATGTGCTCTACCTCTGTACTTAGAAGTTAGAACAACCACATAACTTCAGGTATGGGCAGGACTGAATACGTTGCATTGGGCTGTATTATACATTTGATATGTATAGCTATTTAGACACGGTTTTTTCTCTCCTATTGTGAGAGAGTCGCATTCCTGTTACCTTTCAGTCCTGAATAAACTGAACAAGACCAAAGGGAGGAGCTTATCTTTTTCCTCCCTTGTGTTCCCAAAGCTCTGAATAGGAGCTCACATTTGGCATGAACAACAATTTGATCGTACTTTTCATCTCTCTCTGACTACATGCTAGAGCAGCATTGCTGCTCCTTCTGTAAAGAATAGTGATCTAAACGATCTTATATTTGTTTACGGAGGGTGTTTTGACCGTCTCACCCTTTCTCAATTCTGAACAAGACCAAAGAGAGGCACAACGCTTCTTTGTTTCTCGCTGCACGCGCATGTATAATTTGTCAGCAAAACTGTGTGTATCTGGGGCTTGTACTGAACCAAGAAGCCAATATTGATTCTGTTGCCGTTTCCTGTGCTCTTGTAGATATTGGATGGTTCATCGACGTGATTATTCAGTAGGTTTGGGAAGTAGCCGGAGCAAGGAAGACGGAGGACGTAGGGGCGGAGCTAGAGGGTGGCCAGGGTGGGCCGCGGCCCACCCTGGGATTTCTGATAAGCCTATATACCTATGGATCACTAAATGGACTAGGAAAAAAAAACCTAATAACACTTACCTATTGACCCAGAACGAACGCAACAGCCACGCCCTCGTCATCAAGCTCCCTGCATCGAGCAGAACCAGCCCTCCAGCCGCCTCGTCCCGACTCCTGACACCCTCGCCATAGCCGTCTCGCCGGCCGGATCCCAGCTGTCAAGGAGGATCCCCCCTCTCCTTCCCGCGGCCCCGCCCCTGCCTTGCGTTGCGTGTCTCTCCTCCTGCCCTGTGTTGTGCGGCTCCGCCCCTAACTCTCCGGCCGCCTGGCACCCCTGCAAAGACCGGCGGCGGCCGGCCAGTGCCCCACCGCCCAGTCCAACGATAGCAACTAAGAAAGTCAGCCTAATTTAAGGTATCAAATACCCAATTTCGGATTAGTATTTTTTTATTGTGCTATGCTATCGAGTAGATGAACCAAACAAATGCATAATTTTGCAGATCATCTGCCTCAAATAGCTTTATTGATTGAAAATAATATTTACAGCAGAATTGTTGAATAATATCTCAAGGTATTTACTATGCATATATGGTCTATGTAATATGTACTATGTAGGTTTTTTTATGCAAATTTAAACTTAATTGAGAATGTTAGTGTGTTTGTAAGACCATATTGATCTATTTCTATATAATATTAGTAATTAGTTAGAATTTTCACATGTCATATTTCTTATCAAGAAAAAAATTATTTGCAGACCACCCTGTTTTCAAATGCTAGCTCCGTCACTGAGGACGAGGATTGCAGCCTCCACCGTGATCCAATTTTGGGATCCACATTGTTTTCACACTCACCGGGGTAGAGACGAGGAGGCCTCGTCAGGGTCTCAGCGGTATATCGCTTGAGTTGCTCGACAGGCCCAATCATCAGACATGTGCACGCGTGCCAGTTTTATTCTGCCTCGACCCGCCGGCAAGCTCAATCCTCGCTGCGTACCCTAAGAAAGAAGTTAACAAGAGCAGAGCAGAGGAAACAGAGTACAAGTAAAGCAGAGGAGACACACAACAAAGCTCTATATGTCCGGGCAACGAATGCCCCCATTATTTTCCCTTCCTCTTCCGAATAACTGCCTGGCCACATATGCTATCTCATCATATGGGTTATTAAGGCCAACTCCACCGCGCGACCCTATCCTGTCCAGCCCCGTCCGTTTGGGGTAAAAGGGACAAACCGGACGGCCCAGCGTGCGGGAGCAAACGGACTTTTGTCTGTTTTGTGTCCGCTTTCGACCCATCTCCGACCCAAGTTTGCGTCGGTTTTGGGGTGAAACGGACAGCGCGTGGACGGGGGGATGCGCGCGCTTGTCCGCCCCTGGCCTGCCTGTCGGTGACACAAAGCAAAACCTCCACGCGGCCCCTTTGGCGCCATCCCCCTCCCCCCCCCCACCCCCCAAACCCTCCCACGTACCGGCCGTCCCACTCCCTCCCCTGTCCATGGCCGACGCCCAGTCAAACTCCGGCGGGCTGGCCGTCGACCCGCCCGGAATGGCCAGGAAGAAGAAGGGCAAGGCGCCAAGGAAGCCGCGGTCGGAGTGCACGCCGGAGGAGATCGCCAAGTTGGACACGGAATCGGCGAAGAGGAGGGGCCGAAGGGCGGTCGCCAAGAACTTCATGGCATTTGTGAACATATTCATAGAATGTAAACAAAATTATGTTTGTATAGTTTATAAAAATGTTTCAACATGTGTTCAGAAAGATGTTTAACATGTATTCAGAAAATTGTTTAAACCATGTGTTTAGAAAAATGTTAATCATGTATTTGAAAGACTATATTTATGTTCTCTTCAGGATCGTGCGACGAGTTAACACAGCTTACGAGAAACTTGCGGTTTGGTGATGAGCAAGAAACGAGGGAGCTCCACTGATCAGTATGGGGTAAATCGACGCGAACAAGAAATTTAAATGTTTGCACCTCACTAATGGGGACTTGACAGATATATTCCGCATTTATAAAAATGCATGGCTGTGTTGGCTAGGAGTCGACTACGGGCTAGAATCCTGAAATGCATTTTGACCATATATAATTTCCTAAACTGAAAATATTTTATCATTTCCACTTCTCTTGGCATGTCGAATAGACATATTATTTGATTCAAATTTGCAAGGTTTAATTTTTAGGTTGATTCTTTAGCCATGATATGTATCATGCTCGTTAATTTGGTTCTTCATCTTGATACGATTGCCACGACGAGTCTGGGAGACCTTGAGAGAGCATATGCAACCACGTGGATCGTCGGTCAACCCTACCTGCCGCGAGAACAGCAAGGCCGGTTCACACTAGTGGTAAATTGCTTACCGAATGAGACAGAATGAGCTAGTCAGAACAATTCCCCGCCCCTAACCCTAACCGCGCCGCCAGCCGCCCCTCCCCGCTCCTCCCCCGCTTCGCCGCCGCCGGAGGGGACACCGGCGAAGCCCGCGTGGTCCCCAGGGAAGGTGGCGGCGGGGCGTACTCGCCGTTCTCGCGCAGATCTCGCGGCGGCCGGTGGCGATCTTGCGGCGACTGGTGGCGCGCGGCGGTGTCCCACCGGGGGCTGGCGCCTGCTGCCCGTGAGGCGACGTCCCTCACGGCGGCGGGGGCTGCCCCTGAACGGCGCTTGGTGGTGGCCACGTGGCGGCGCGCGGGTGAGCCGGATCTGGGCTTCCGGTCTGCGTCCTCGTCGTGGCAGCGCTTGCCGTTGCCCTCGGCCATGAGGCGTGGTCCGGGACGGGCCTAGCGCCGGTGGTGCTGGCCAGGACGCACGCTGGCAGCGCCCTACTTCATCTCGCGTCGT
>CAJFDF010000203.1:112958-136014 GCA_904067115.1 Aegilops sharonensis
CTAGACAAATCTCGGGGAAAATGGAGCTCGGAGGTCGAGTTTCGAGAGGAGAAAGATTAACTAGTGTGGCTCGGACATTTCATCGAACACCTCATGTGCATAGGAGGTGAGCTAGAGCACCCAAATGCCCTCCCCTCGCCGGTCAGAAAAAATAGAGTGCTCTGCCGCGGCGATGGGTATATATAGGAAAATTATTTGTCCCGGTTCGTGGCATAAACCGGGACTAAAGCCCCCCTTCTATACCGGTTCAAGGCACGAACCGGTACCAATGGATGTGGGCCAGGAGCTCGGCCCATTGGTCCCGGTTCGTGCCTAGAACTGGGACAAATGGGTCCAGACGAACCGGGACCAATGCCCACGAAGCCCCGGCCGGCCCCCTGGGCTCATGAACCGGGTCTAATGCCCCCCATGGGTCACGGTTCGTGAAAAACCGGGACTAATGGGCTGGCCAGGCCCGAACCAAAGCCCTGTTTTCTACTAGTGTCTTCAAAACTGGAAGGGACAATTTTACCCCCCAGTTCCTTAGTACTCTTTCGGGAGGGGTTGATTTTGATTGGCATTGCTTACCTCCAAGAGGAAGATCCGGTGGGATCTTACTTGGGGTTAAATGCGAGTCGTTGGAAGTCCAGAACGTAGTCATGGGAGATTTCGCGGTTAAGTTTCGGGTCTGGTCGAAGGTTAATGGGTTTAATTGGGCATTGGTGGCGGTGTATGGCGCCGCGCAGCCTGAACTCAAACCAGACTTTTTGGCGGATTTATTCCATATTTGTGGTAGCGAGCAGCTCCCAATTCTGGTTGGGTGTGACTTTAACATTATCCATAGACGGGAGGAAAAGAACAATGATAACTTTGATGGCAGATGGTCATTTATGTTTAACACAATCATTGAAAGCTTGGATCTTAGAGAGATTGAGCTTTCTGGAAGAAAATTCACTTGGGCCAATACGCTACCAATCCCGACGTTCGAGAAACTAGATCGGGTCCTAGCTAGCGTCGAACGGGAGCAGAAGTTTCCCCTTGTGATGGTCCAAGCGCTCTCTAGCGCGATCTCAGACCATACCCCTTTATTGGTTGACTCGGGAGAGGCAAC
The DNA here is from genome assembly GCA_904067115.1 of Aegilops sharonensis. NCBI lineage: Eukaryota > Viridiplantae > Streptophyta > Magnoliopsida > Poales > Poaceae > Aegilops > Aegilops sharonensis. The sequence goes on from CAJFDF010000203.1 coordinate 114,049, forward strand.
ACATGTGGGGAACAAGAACACTTTTTCTTTCGAATTAGCGTGGTTTGAAAGAGAAGGGTTTCTGGATCTAATAGCAAGAGAATGGGCTAAAGATTCAGGAGGGAGATCGAATGTTGAGAGATGGCATAATAAGATTAGGCATCTAAGACAATTCTTACGTGGCTGGTCCAAACACTTGAGTGGGATATATAAGGCTGAGAAGAGAAGGCTCCTTTTACTTATTCGATCCCTAGATTTAAAAGTTGAGTCCTCCATTCTAGATACCAGAGCTTGAGACTAAAGTGGAGGCGGAAATTAGATTGAAAGAACTGCTTCGTGAGGAAGAATCGAAGTGGGCACTGCAAGCCAAAGTTTGCAAAATCGTCCAAGGGGATGATAACACGCAATTCTTCCATATGATTGTGAATGGCAAGCATCGAAAGAAGAGAATCTTTCAACTTGAGCAAGATGAAGGGACGATTTTAGGATAGGAGAACCTAAAATTATACATCACCAATTACTATAAGCAGTTGTTTGGGCCTCCTGAGGATAATTTCGTACCCTTGGATGAGTTGAGGGTTGAGGATGTTCCTCAAATAGCAGTGGAAGAGAACGATATTTTGACAGCCCCATTTTCTGAGAGAGAGGTGTTTGAAGCAATTTCACAAATGAAGAATAATAAAGCTCTAGGACCAGATGGTTTTCTGCGGAGTTTTATAAAAAGTGTTGTCACATCATCAAGGGGGACTTGCTCACGATGTTCCAGGATCTATTCTCGGGACAGTTGCAGCTATTTCACTTGAACTTCGGAACGATTAATTTGCTCCCTAAGAAAACAGAGGCCGTGCGGATTGAGCAATTCAGGCCGATTTATCTTCTTAATGTCAGCTTTAATATTTTCACTAAAGTTGGGACTAATAGGCTTACACAGATTGCGCATTCTGTGGTGCAGCCGTCTCAAACTGCTTTCATGCCAGACAAAAACATCCTAAAAGGGGTTGTGATCCTACATGAAACGCTCCATGAAATTCACACGAAAAAACTAGATGGGGTGGTTTTCAAAGTGGATTTTGAGAAAGTGTACGATAAGGTAAAATGGCCATTTCTTCAGCAAGCCTTGCGTATGAAAGGATTTGATCAGTCCTGGAGGAACCAGGTAGATTCTTTGACGCAAAAACGGAGTGTTGGAATCAAAGTGAATGATGACATAGGTCATTACTTCCAGACACACAAGGGTCTGAGACAAGGAGATCCGATGTCACCGATTCTGTTCAACATAGTGGTCGACATGGTGACAATCCTAACAGGAAGGGCTAAGGATGATGGCAGGTAGGTGGCCTCATTCCGTATTTAGTTGATGGAGGAGTATCTATCCTTCAGTACGCTGATGATACCATCATCTTCATGGAGCATGATTTGGCTAAAGCAAGAAACATGAAGCTTCTGTTGTGTCTGTTCGAACAATTGTCGGGGTTAAAGATTAACTTCCATAAAAGTGAATTTTTCTGCTTTGGAAGAGCTAAAGAAGAACAAGAAGCTTACAAGGAATTGTTCGGGTGCGAATTGTGATCTTTACCCTTTATGTATTTGGGTATACCAATCCACCATCGCAAGCTTTCCAACAAAGAGTGGAAGTGCATTGAAGATCGATTTGAAAAAAAACTGAGCTGCTGGAAGGGCAAACTTACGTCATACAGGGGACGTCTGATTCTGAATAATTCGGTCCTCACAAGTATGCCTATGTTTCTCTTGTCTTTTTTGAAGTACCAGTTGGAGTACGGAAAAGACTAGATTTCTATCGATCGCGCTTCTTCTGGCAGAGCAATGAATTAAAGCGAAAGTACAGATTAGCTAAATGGGATATCATTTGTAGGCCGAAAGATCAAGGGGGTCTCGGCATTGAAAATCTAGAGGTGAAGAACAGATGTCTTCTCAGCAAGTGGCTGTATAAGTTATCTGTAGAGACGGATGCTACATGGGCCCAGATTCTGTGTAATAAGTACCTTCAATCCAAAACCTTCTCCCATGTGACGGTAAGGCTGACTGATTCACCTTTCTGGAAAGGACTGATGAGAAAGAAATCAGTTTTTTTTAACAGGATGGAATTTGTAGTTGGAAATGGTACTTCCACAAGATTTTGGGAGGATACATGGCTAGGGGAGACGCCCCTTGCACTCCAATATCCTTCTCTCTACAGTATTGTTCAGCGAAGAGACGCTTACATTGCAACAGTATTACAGTCCAATCCTCTTAATATTCAATCTAGGAGGACGCTAGCGGGAAACCATTGGGAAGCTTGGCTCCATCTTGTGAGAAGATTCATGGATATCCACCTTTCTCAACAGCCCGATCAGTTGCACTGGAAACTAACTAAGAATGGTGAGTTTTCGGTTAATCCATTTATTTGGATATTATCAACGCTAGCACTATTCCTCACTCAAAACATGTTTCGAAAGTCAAAGTGCCTTTAAAAACCAAAGTGTTTATGTGGTTTGTCCACAAACAAGTCATTCTAACTAAGGACAATTTGGCAAAGCGCATTTGGACTGGATCTAAAAGATGTAGTTTCTGTGATAGTGATGAAACAATCAAACACCTCTTTCTTGACTGCCCATTGGCAAATTTTTTGTGGAGGTAGGTCTACATAGCATTTAATATTACTCCTCCGAATTCTATCAACACGTTATTTGGGACGTGGCTAGATGGGATTGATGCAGAAACAGCGAGACATATCCGTGTAGGAGTATGTGCTTTATTATGGGCAGTTTGGAACTGCGGAAACGACTTGGTTTTTAACAGAACAACAAATATTCATTTCTTGCAGGTTATTTTCCGGGCCATTACACTCATCCGTATGTGGTCTCTACTCACTCTGACGGAGGCCACAGAGCATTTGGTTACTGGATTTATCCGATGGGTGACGGTAGCACGGGCTATCTTCAATCGGTTTGGATGGCGGTCATGTAGTAGGATAGGTGTCTAGTTTTCTATCTTATGTTTTCCCTGCCGGTTGTGGCTATCCTATTTTTACTTTCGTGCTCTTTGTGAGCCTTCTTTTCTTTTTTTGCGACCTAAAGACTTATGTTGGACCGTTTAATTATCAATAATATGGTCGTATGCATCGTTCTGATGCAGAGGCCGGGGCAAACTCCCTTTTTAAAAAGACTTGCAAATTTTTTCGGCGAGGCCAAGAAAAGCTGTTGCAACTACTCAGTGCGCACCACACGGTTTCGTGGTTCTTTCCAGCCGGCTCCAAAGCAAACAAACACCGCGTGCATGTCTCACCTTTGCTAAATGGGTCCACATGAATGACTAGGTGAGTCAACAAAAGATCACAACTACTCCCTCTATTCCTAAATATAAGTGTTTCTAAAGATTTCGTTGCGGACTACATACGGAGCAAAATGAGTAAATCTACACTTCAAAATATGTCTATATACATCCGTATGTAGTCCTTATTGAAATCTCTAAAAAGACTTATATTTAGGAACGGAGGGAGTAGCAAGCAAATGTGCCCAACAAACGTGAATTAACAAGTACACTACGTACCAGGGCTGTCTGGCACCAAGCACTAGCTTGGCTCCTTCCATGTGGATGCACATGTTACCTAGTGCGTTTGGTCACTATTCACGTGGCTGCCACCGTTAGCTGAGCCCTAAGAAAATCTGCTGCTTGCTCCTCTTCATTTTCCCGGCTAGCTGTACTTTTTCCATTCAAGNGTTATCTGTAGAGACGGATGCTACATGGGCCCAGATTCTGTGTAATAAGTACCTTCAATCCAAAACCTTCTCCCATGTGACGGTAAGGCTGACTGATTCACCTTTCTGGAAAGGACTGATGAGAAAGAAATCAGTTTTTTTTAACAGGATGGAATTTGTAGTTGGAAATGGTACTTCCACAAGATTTTGGGAGGATACATGGCTAGGGGAGACGCCCCTTGCACTCCAATATCCTTCTCTCTACAGTATTGTTCAGCGAAGAGACGCTTACATTGCAACAGTATTACAGTCCAATCCTCTTAATATTCAATCTAGGAGGACGCTAGCGGGAAACCATTGGGAAGCTTGGCTCCATCTTGTGAGAAGATTCATGGATATCCACCTTTCTCAACAGCCCGATCAGTTGCACTGGAAACTAACTAAGAATGGTGAGTTTTCGGTTAATCCATTTATTTGGATATTATCAACGCTAGCACTATTCCTCACTCAAAACATGTTTCGAAAGTCAAAGTGCCTTTAAAAACCAAAGTGTTTATGTGGTTTGTCCACAAACAAGTCATTCTAACTAAGGACAATTTGGCAAAGCGCATTTGGACTGGATCTAAAAGATGTAGTTTCTGTGATAGTGATGAAACAATCAAACACCTCTTTCTTGACTGCCCATTGGCAAATTTTTTGTGGAGGTAGGTCTACATAGCATTTAATATTACTCCTCCGAATTCTATCAACACGTTATTTGGGACGTGGCTAGATGGGATTGATGCAGAAACAGCGAGACATATCCGTGTAGGAGTATGTGCTTTATTATGGGCAGTTTGGAACTGCGGAAACGACTTGGTTTTTAACAGAACAACAAATATTCATTTCTTGCAGGTTATTTTCCGGGCCATTACACTCATCCGTATGTGGTCTCTACTCACTCTGACGGAGGCCACAGAGCATTTGGTTACTGGATTTATCCGATGGGTGACGGTAGCACGGGCTATCTTCAATCGGTTTGGATGGCGGTCATGTAGTAGGATAGGTGTCTAGTTTTCTATCTTATGTTTTCCCTGCCGGTTGTGGCTATCCTATTTTTACTTTCGTGCTCTTTGTGAGCCTTCTTTTCTTTTTTTGCGACCTAAAGACTTATGTTGGACCGTTTAATTATCAATAATATGGTCATATGCATCGTTCTGATGCAGAGGCCGGGGCAAACTCCCTTTTTAAAAAGACTTGCAAATTTTTTCGGCGAGGCCAAGAAAAGCTGTTGCAACTACTCAGTGCGCACCACACGGTTTCGTGGTTCTTTCCAGCCGGCTCCAAAGCAAACAAACACCGCGTGCATGTCTCACCTTTGCTAAATGGGTCCACATGAATGACTAGGTGAGTCAACAAAAGATCACAACTACTCCCTCTATTCCTAAATATAAGTGTTTCTAAAGATTTCGTTGCGGACTACATACGGAGCAAAATGAGTAAATCTACACTTCAAAATATGTCTATATACATCCGTATGTAGTCCTTATTGAAATCTCTAAAAAGACTTATATTTAGGAACGGAGGGAGTAGCAAGCAAATGTGCCCAACAAACGTGAATTAACAAGTACACTACGTACCAGGGCTGTCTGGCACCAAGCACTAGCTTGGCTCCTTCCATGTGGATGCACATGTTACCTAGTGCGTTTGGTCACTATTCACGTGGCTGCCACCGTTAGCTGAGCCCTAAGAAAATCTGCTGCTTGCTCCTCTTCATTTTCCCGGCTAGCTGTACTTTTTCCATTCAAGATTTTCTCTCCAGTTATTTCCAGATAACTTGCAATACAAAGTAAGAGAGAGACTGACTTAGTGTACACAACGCAACCGTCTCTTTGGCGAATCTGGCGTTCAAGTCTTGTCAATTAATACTCCATATGAAATGAGGTTGATATTGGCGCCCAGCACATACGAAGAAGTAGAAATGGCCGTCATAGTTTGCTTCTTTCTGCTTTCGTTTTACTAGCGTGAATTGAGAATCCAAGGCTCTGCCAGTCGGAATCAGACATGAGCTGTCCTTGAAAACTTTGTNCCATGGGTCACGGTTCGTGAAAAACCGGGACTAATGGGCTGGCCAGGCCCGAACCAAAGCCCTGTTTTCTACTAGTGTCTTCAAAACTGGAAGGGACAATTTTACCCCCCAGTTCCTTAGTACTCTTTCGGGAGGGGTTGATTTTGATTGGCATTGCTTACCTCCAAGAGGAAGATCCGGTGGGATCTTACTTGGGGTTAAATGCGAGTCGTTGGAAGTCCAGAACGTAGTCATGGGAGATTTCGCGGTTAAGTTTCGGGTCTGGTCGAAGGTTAATGGGTTTAATTGGGCATTGGTGGCGGTGTATGGCGCCGCGCAGCCTGAACTCAAACCAGACTTTTTGGCGGATTTATTCCATATTTGTGGTAGCGAGCAGCTCCCAATTCTGGTTGGGTGTGACTTTAACATTATCCATAGACGGGAGGAAAAGAACAATGATAACTTTGATGGCAGATGGTCATTTATGTTTAACACAATCATTGAAAGCTTGGATCTTAGAGAGATTGAGCTTTCTGGAAGAAAATTCACTTGGGCCAATACGCTACCAATCCCGACGTTCGAGAAACTAGATCGGGTCCTAGCTAGCGTCGAACGGGAGCAGAAGTTTCCCCTTGTGATGGTCCAAGCGCTCTCTAGCGCGATCTCAGACCATACCCCTTTATTGGTTGACTCGGGAGAGGCAACACATGTGGGGAACAAGAACACTTTTTCTTTCGAATTAGCGTGGTTTGAAAGAGAAGGGTTTCTGGATCTAATAGCAAGAGAATGGGCTAAAGATTCAGGAGGGAGATCGAATGTTGAGAGATGGCATAATAAGATTAGGCATCTAAGACAATTCTTACGTGGCTGGTCCAAACACTTGAGTGGGATATATAAGGCTGAGAAGAGAAGGCTCCTTTTACTTATTCGATCCCTAGATTTAAAAGTTGAGTCCTCCATTCTAGATACCAGAGCTTGAGACTAAAGTGGAGGCGGAAATTAGATTGAAAGAACTGCTTCGTGAGGAAGAATCGAAGTGGGCACTGCAAGCCAAAGTTTGCAAAATCGTCCAAGGGGATGATAACACGCAATTCTTCCATATGATTGTGAATGGCAAGCATCGAAAGAAGAGAATCTTTCAACTTGAGCAAGATGAAGGGACGATTTTAGGATAGGAGAACCTAAAATTATACATCACCAATTACTATAAGCAGTTGTTTGGGCCTCCTGAGGATAATTTCGTACCCTTGGATGAGTTGAGGGTTGAGGATGTTCCTCAAATAGCAGTGGAAGAGAACGATATTTTGACAGCCCCATTTTCTGAGAGAGAGGTGTTTGAAGCAATTTCACAAATGAAGAATAATAAAGCTCTAGGACCAGATGGTTTTCTGCGGAGTTTTATAAAAAGTGTTGTCACATCATCAAGGGGGACTTGCTCACGATGTTCCAGGATCTATTCTCGGGACAGTTGCAGCTATTTCACTTGAACTTCGGAACGATTAATTTGCTCCCTAAGAAAACAGAGGCCGTGCGGATTGAGCAATTCAGGCCGATTTATCTTCTTAATGTCAGCTTTAATATTTTCACTAAAGTTGGGACTAATAGGCTTACACAGATTGCGCATTCTGTGGTGCAGCCGTCTCAAACTGCTTTCATGCCAGACAAAAACATCCTAAAAGGGGTTGTGATCCTACATGAAACGCTCCATGAAATTCACACGAAAAAACTAGATGGGGTGGTTTTCAAAGTGGATTTTGAGAAAGTGTACGATAAGGTAAAATGGCCATTTCTTCAGCAAGCCTTGCGTATGAAAGGATTTGATCAGTCCTGGAGGAACCAGGTAGATTCTTTGACGCAAAAACGGAGTGTTGGAATCAAAGTGAATGATGACATAGGTCATTACTTCCAGACACACAAGGGTCTGAGACAAGGAGATCCGATGTCACCGATTCTGTTCAACATAGTGGTCGACATGGTGACAATCCTAACAGGAAGGGCTAAGGATGATGGCAGGTAGGTGGCCTCATTCCGTATTTAGTTGATGGAGGAGTATCTATCCTTCAGTACGCTGATGATACCATCATCTTCATGGAGCATGATTTGGCTAAAGCAAGAAACATGAAGCTTCTGTTGTGTCTGTTCGAACAATTGTCGGGGTTAAAGATTAACTTCCATAAAAGTGAATTTTTCTGCTTTGGAAGAGCTAAAGAAGAACAAGAAGCTTACAAGGAATTGTTCGGGTGCGAATTGTGATCTTTACCCTTTATGTATTTGGGTATACCAATCCACCATCGCAAGCTTTCCAACAAAGAGTGGAAGTGCATTGAAGATCGATTTGAAAAAAAACTGAGCTGCTGGAAGGGCAAACTTACGTCATACAGGGGACGTCTGATTCTGAATAATTCGGTCCTCACAAGTATGCCTATGTTTCTCTTGTCTTTTTTGAAGTACCAGTTGGAGTACGGAAAAGACTAGATTTCTATCGATCGCGCTTCTTCTGGCAGAGCAATGAATTAAAGCGAAAGTACAGATTAGCTAAATGGGATATCATTTGTAGGCCGAAAGATCAAGGGGGTCTCGGCATTGAAAATCTAGAGGTGAAGAACAGATGTCTTCTCAGCAAGTGGCTGTATAAGTTATCTGTAGAGACGGATGCTACATGGGCCCAGATTCTGTGTAATAAGTACCTTCAATCCAAAACCTTCTCCCATGTGACGGTAAGGCTGACTGATTCACCTTTCTGGAAAGGACTGATGAGAAAGAAATCAGTTTTTTTTAACAGGATGGAATTTGTAGTTGGAAATGGTACTTCCACAAGATTTTGGGAGGATACATGGCTAGGGGAGACGCCCCTTGCACTCCAATATCCTTCTCTCTACAGTATTGTTCAGCGAAGAGACGCTTACATTGCAACAGTATTACAGTCCAATCCTCTTAATATTCAATCTAGGAGGACGCTAGCGGGAAACCATTGGGAAGCTTGGCTCCATCTTGTGAGAAGATTCATGGATATCCACCTTTCTCAACAGCCCGATCAGTTGCACTGGAAACTAACTAAGAATGGTGAGTTTTCGGTTAATCCATTTATTTGGATATTATCAACGCTAGCACTATTCCTCACTCAAAACATGTTTCGAAAGTCAAAGTGCCTTTAAAAACCAAAGTGTTTATGTGGTTTGTCCACAAACAAGTCATTCTAACTAAGGACAATTTGGCAAAGCGCATTTGGACTGGATCTAAAAGATGTAGTTTCTGTGATAGTGATGAAACAATCAAACACCTCTTTCTTGACTGCCCATTGGCAAATTTTTTGTGGAGGTAGGTCTACATAGCATTTAATATTACTCCTCCGAATTCTATCAACACGTTATTTGGGACGTGGCTAGATGGGATTGATGCAGAAACAGCGAGACATATCCGTGTAGGAGTATGTGCTTTATTATGGGCAGTTTGGAACTGCGGAAACGACTTGGTTTTTAACAGAACAACAAATATTCATTTCTTGCAGGTTATTTTCCGGGCCATTACACTCATCCGTATGTGGTCTCTACTCACTCTGACGGAGGCCACAGAGCATTTGGTTACTGGATTTATCCGATGGGTGACGGTAGCACGGGCTATCTTCAATCGGTTTGGATGGCGGTCATGTAGTAGGATAGGTGTCTAGTTTTCTATCTTATGTTTTCCCTGCCGGTTGTGGCTATCCTATTTTTACTTTCGTGCTCTTTGTGAGCCTTCTTTTCTTTTTTTGCGACCTAAAGACTTATGTTGGACCGTTTAATTATCAATAATATGGTCGTATGCATCGTTCTGATGCAGAGGCCGGGGCAAACTCCCTTTTTAAAAAGACTTGCAAATTTTTTCGGCGAGGCCAAGAAAAGCTGTTGCAACTACTCAGTGCGCACCACACGGTTTCGTGGTTCTTTCCAGCCGGCTCCAAAGCAAACAAACACCGCGTGCATGTCTCACCTTTGCTAAATGGGTCCACATGAATGACTAGGTGAGTCAACAAAAGATCACAACTACTCCCTCTATTCCTAAATATAAGTGTTTCTAAAGATTTCGTTGCGGACTACATACGGAGCAAAATGAGTAAATCTACACTTCAAAATATGTCTATATACATCCGTATGTAGTCCTTATTGAAATCTCTAAAAAGACTTATATTTAGGAACGGAGGGAGTAGCAAGCAAATGTGCCCAACAAACGTGAATTAACAAGTACACTACGTACCAGGGCTGTCTGGCACCAAGCACTAGCTTGGCTCCTTCCATGTGGATGCACATGTTACCTAGTGCGTTTGGTCACTATTCACGTGGCTGCCACCGTTAGCTGAGCCCTAAGAAAATCTGCTGCTTGCTCCTCTTCATTTTCCCGGCTAGCTGTACTTTTTCCATTCAAGATTTTCTCTCCAGTTATTTCCAGATAACTTGCAATACAAAGTAAGAGAGAGACTGACTTAGTGTACACAACGCAACCGTCTCTTTGGCGAATCTGGCGTTCAAGTCTTGTCAATTAATACTCCATATGAAATGAGGTTGATATTGGCGCCCAGCACATACGAAGAAGTAGAAATGGCCGTCATAGTTTGCTTCTTTCTGCTTTCGTTTTACTAGCGTGAATTGAGAATCCAAGGCTCTGCCAGTCGGAATCAGACATGAGCTGTCCTTGAAAACTTTGTNCAATCCACCATCGCAAGCTTTCCAACAAAGAGTGGAAGTGCATTGAAGATCGATTTGAAAAAAAACTGAGCTGCTGGAAGGGCAAACTTACGTCATACAGGGGACGTCTGATTCTGAATAATTCGGTCCTCACAAGTATGCCTATGTTTCTCTTGTCTTTTTTGAAGTACCAGTTGGAGTACGGAAAAGACTAGATTTCTATCGATCGCGCTTCTTCTGGCAGAGCAATGAATTAAAGCGAAAGTACAGATTAGCTAAATGGGATATCATTTGTAGGCCGAAAGATCAAGGGGGTCTCGGCATTGAAAATCTAGAGGTGAAGAACAGATGTCTTCTCAGCAAGTGGCTGTATAAGTTATCTGTAGAGACGGATGCTACATGGGCCCAGATTCTGTGTAATAAGTACCTTCAATCCAAAACCTTCTCCCATGTGACGGTAAGGCTGACTGATTCACCTTTCTGGAAAGGACTGATGAGAAAGAAATCAGTTTTTTTTAACAGGATGGAATTTGTAGTTGGAAATGGTACTTCCACAAGATTTTGGGAGGATACATGGCTAGGGGAGACGCCCCTTGCACTCCAATATCCTTCTCTCTACAGTATTGTTCAGCGAAGAGACGCTTACATTGCAACAGTATTACAGTCCAATCCTCTTAATATTCAATCTAGGAGGACGCTAGCGGGAAACCATTGGGAAGCTTGGCTCCATCTTGTGAGAAGATTCATGGATATCCACCTTTCTCAACAGCCCGATCAGTTGCACTGGAAACTAACTAAGAATGGTGAGTTTTCGGTTAATCCATTTATTTGGATATTATCAACGCTAGCACTATTCCTCACTCAAAACATGTTTCGAAAGTCAAAGTGCCTTTAAAAACCAAAGTGTTTATGTGGTTTGTCCACAAACAAGTCATTCTAACTAAGGACAATTTGGCAAAGCGCATTTGGACTGGATCTAAAAGATGTAGTTTCTGTGATAGTGATGAAACAATCAAACACCTCTTTCTTGACTGCCCATTGGCAAATTTTTTGTGGAGGTAGGTCTACATAGCATTTAATATTACTCCTCCGAATTCTATCAACACGTTATTTGGGACGTGGCTAGATGGGATTGATGCAGAAACAGCGAGACATATCCGTGTAGGAGTATGTGCTTTATTATGGGCAGTTTGGAACTGCGGAAACGACTTGGTTTTTAACAGAACAACAAATATTCATTTCTTGCAGGTTATTTTCCGGGCCATTACACTCATCCGTATGTGGTCTCTACTCACTCTGACGGAGGCCACAGAGCATTTGGTTACTGGATTTATCCGATGGGTGACGGTAGCACGGGCTATCTTCAATCGGTTTGGATGGCGGTCATGTAGTAGGATAGGTGTCTAGTTTTCTATCTTATGTTTTCCCTGCCGGTTGTGGCTATCCTATTTTTACTTTCGTGCTCTTTGTGAGCCTTCTTTTCTTTTTTTGCGACCTAAAGACTTATGTTGGACCGTTTAATTATCAATAATATGGTCGTATGCATCGTTCTGATGCAGAGGCCGGGGCAAACTCCCTTTTTAAAAAGACTTGCAAATTTTTTCGGCGAGGCCAAGAAAAGCTGTTGCAACTACTCAGTGCGCACCACACGGTTTCGTGGTTCTTTCCAGCCGGCTCCAAAGCAAACAAACACCGCGTGCATGTCTCACCTTTGCTAAATGGGTCCACATGAATGACTAGGTGAGTCAACAAAAGATCACAACTACTCCCTCTATTCCTAAATATAAGTGTTTCTAAAGATTTCGTTGCGGACTACATACGGAGCAAAATGAGTAAATCTACACTTCAAAATATGTCTATATACATCCGTATGTAGTCCTTATTGAAATCTCTAAAAAGACTTATATTTAGGAACGGAGGGAGTAGCAAGCAAATGTGCCCAACAAACGTGAATTAACAAGTACACTACGTACCAGGGCTGTCTGGCACCAAGCACTAGCTTGGCTCCTTCCATGTGGATGCACATGTTACCTAGTGCGTTTGGTCACTATTCACGTGGCTGCCACCGTTAGCTGAGCCCTAAGAAAATCTGCTGCTTGCTCCTCTTCATTTTCCCGGCTAGCTGTACTTTTTCCATTCAAGATTTTCTCTCCAGTTATTTCCAGATAACTTGCAATACAAAGTAAGAGAGAGACTGACTTAGTGTACACAACGCAACCGTCTCTTTGGCGAATCTGGCGTTCAAGTCTTGTCAATTAATACTCCATATGAAATGAGGTTGATATTGGCGCCCAGCACATACGAAGAAGTAGAAATGGCCGTCATAGTTTGCTTCTTTCTGCTTTCGTTTTACTAGCGTGAATTGAGAATCCAAGGCTCTGCCAGTCGGAATCAGACATGAGCTGTCCTTGAAAACTTTGTATTGCACGTGAGCACTCATGTGCCATCCATTGGTATGTGAGCCAAAGAACAATTGTCGCATGGTCGTCCTCGTTCTCTGGTGCGCATGGGTTAAAGGTTCCTTTGGTGCTTATAAACGGGAACTATAATACTACACCCTGTCGGAAACCTGACATGCTTGTTTTAATACGGTTGCACCTAATCCTACTTTACCTCACGCGATGCACATGCCGGCATCATCAGCTGTCCTTAGAGGAGGAGGTCCATTTCCTCCAAGCCATTGCATAGTCCAGGCTAAGAAAATTAGTTGCTTCTTCGTTTTCCTGCCGCACTTGTCCGATTTCTTCTCTCCACTCCAAACACCCAAACAACACCTACGAGAGATGCAGTGCAGATACTAGGAATAGCTAGAGAGCACAGATGACACCTGTGGTGAGCGCTTCACTTGGAGCGTCGGGTCCTCTGCTGGTGAAGCTCGGCACCTTGCTCGCCAATGAGTGTGGCCGTCTGAAAGGGGTCCGCCGTGAGATCCGCTCCCTCAAATCTGAGCTTACTTGTATGCATGCTGCGCTTACTAAATATTCAATGATAGAAGATCCAGATGTCCAAGTGAAGGCATGGATATCATTGGTGAGGGAATTGGCCTATGATACCGAGGATGTCTTCGACAAGTTCATCCACCAGCTTGGCAACAACCAATACCATGGCGGCTTCAAGGAGTTCTTCCGCAAGACCGCTCGCCAACTGAAAACACTTGTGTCTCGCCGCGGAATTGCCAACCAAATTGACGACCTGAAGACTCGCATCAAGAAAGTGCAAGAGCTCAAGGATAGCTACAAGTTCAATGATGCTCCCTCTAGCACCACTGGCCATCTAGCTGTGGATCCCCGGCTTCAAGCGGTCTTTGCTGAGAAGGCACACATTGTGGGCCTGGAAGGTCCAAGAAATGATCTCGCCAACTGGATGGTAGGAGGAAACAACTCCAAATGTTGCAAGGTGTTGTCTATTGTTGGGTTTGGTGGATTGGGAAAGACAACACTGGCAAATGAGGTTTATCGAAAGATTCAAGCAGATTTTCGGTGTACAGCTTTTGTATCTGTCTCACAAAAGCCAGATATAAAGAAAATTATCAAGGATGTGATCTCTCAAGTGTCACGCAGAGATGGATCCACAGAAGATACCAGTGATTGGGATGCAAGCAAGTTCATTGCAAAGCTAAGGGAACTTCTACAAGATAAAAGGTAATGATTACCCTTATATTTTTTCCTTGAAACATGTGTGATGCTTGGTTCCCATATTTCATTCATTTTTATTAAATACTAGTCATCAACTCATGCACATGCACGAGTTAGGTATTTTCATGTGTCACTTGGACATAAAAACATTAATAATATTTAAATATTTATCACACGCAAAACTTATAGGAATTCAAAATATTCTCAAAAGCGTAAGTTTTCATGTAAAAGCATTTATATTATATTATTTTTTATTGGGAAGTATCCCAATGAGTAATATTGCATGACAATGTTTTAGGACAAATGTTTTCTATCACAAGCAGTGCTAGTTACCCTCACGTGAGATTTGTATGTTGTAGGTAGTATCCGTCAAAATCGAGAATATGTACGTATAGTATGTTGTACATAAGAATATTTGGGTAGTATATATTCTACTTTTTAGGTAGTATGTACTATTTTTAGTATATTGTTTTTTACATACATATATGAAAGTATTTTCAAAATAGACGAAAATAAATGTAAGAGGTCCTCGGTTTGATTCCTCCGGAAAAAAAATGTGCATGGTTTGATGATGTGGCATGGATAGATTAATGCGGAAGAATAACTTGTGCCTGCATGCGTGACTTGATCATGTCACACCAATTTTATTAGATGGCTATTAATAATTGAGGTGACGTGGAGAAATCTAGTAGTGAGAGCTAGTTATTTAGATATAGAAAATATATGATATATGACAGAATATGTGTATATTTTCACAGAAAGAAAAGCAATGCACAATAGCGAGGCCGGTTTACACTACTCCAAGCATCCTAACCAACCACATCAATATCTTTTTGTGTACCCTGCTAAAAGAAGGTCAACATATGAAATGTTTGTAAGATCATAACATTCAGAGAAATTGTTAATAGAGCTTGAGCTGCATGGAGCCCTAAATTTAAAATATTCAAAATCAAAATATGGAATTTCGAAAAATTCTAAAAAAAACTACACATGTACATTGGGATGTTGTCTACAAGTGTGCAAGGTACATGATTAAATATGTTATGATGTGAGCTATGCAAAAAAATCATGTAACTTTAGCACATGTAACATTCACTATACAAGTTAATGATTTTTCTGTGTGCTCACATAACAACATCAAAAAAATTACACACTTACAGAAAACATCCTTATGTACACATATATTTTTTCTGAATTTATTGGAACTTCAAAATGTGGTTTTTGCATTGTTCAAAATTTCTGGCTCCGTGAGCCAAAAATCCACACTCATTAGGAAATTTCTAACGGATAACAGTTATCTTAGTTCACTTTGTCACTTCATGCTTACACAAGTACTCAAACTACTCGAAATATTCTATCCAGCTCTTACATAGAATATATGCACAAGTGAATAAATATGTATGCGTTGAACTAGAGCCATGTTCAATAACTAAAATTTTATTGAAGCGGACGTACTGCAACATACAATGAAATCTATATGAACTAATAAGCAATAGTCGTGACACACTTATTAATTACTCCAGTTTCGTACACTAAGCATATATATGACACGGAGGGAGTACAATGTAGGAGTCTCATGGCATGCTTGAGTTTTCAAGTAGAATTTTCTGAAAATATTTAGTTGATGTCATCTACTAATTTTGTAGGTATCTCATCTTCATTGATGATGTATGGTCTACAGATGCATGGAAAATTATCAAGTGTGCTCTCCCTGAGAATAATTGTTCTAGCAGAATTATAGCAACTACACGCATCATTGATGTAGCAAAGGCATGTTGTCCGAGTACTGATGACCGCATGTTTGAAATGAAACCCCTAAGTGCTGTTAACTCTAGAAGTTTGTTTTTTAAAAGAATATTTGGCTCTGATGATTGTTGTCCCAATATGCTAAATGAAGTTTCGAATGAAATTCTGAAAAGGTGTGGAGGCTTGCCATTAGCAATTATCAGTATATCTGGTTTGTTGGCAAATAGACCAGCTATGAAAGAGGAGTGGGAAAAGGTTAAAAGGTCAATTGGTTCTGCACTGGAAAATAATCAGAGTCTGGAGGGAATGAGTAGCATACTATCTCTTAGCTATAATGATCTTCAACCTCATCTGAAGACATGTTTGTTATATTTAAGTGTATTCCCTGAGGATTATGTGATTGACAGAAATAGGCTTGTGAGGCGATGGATATCAGAAGGCTTTATCTCAGAAGAGCGTGGACAAAGCCAACAAGAAGTTGCCGAGAAATACTTTTATGAGCTTATCAATAAAAGCATGGTCCAAGCAGTGGACATTGGGGATGATGGTAAGGTTAATGCCTGCAGAGTCCACGACATGATGCTTGAAATTATTATTTCAAAATCAGTTGAAGATAATTTCGTCACCATAATGGGTGGAAGCCAAACAAGTTTGACAAACCACCATGGTTTTATCCGGCGACTATCAGTTCAGCACATTGACCAGGAGGCTGTATCTGCATTGGCAAATGAAGATCTCAGCCATGTTCGATCTCTAACGGTAACATCATCAAGTTGCCTGAAACACTTCCCTTGTCTTGCTGAATTTGAAGCTTTGCGTGTATTGGACTTTGAAGATTGCTGGGATTTGGAAGAGTATGACATGAACAATATGGACAAATTATTCCAACTAAAGTATCTCAGCCTCGGTAGTGCAGACAAATCAAAGCAACCGCCGAGGACTATGGTGATAGATGGTGTAATAGGCCTAGATCCTAGGGAAACACAGACGGAAGTGTTGCCAGCTGGAATTGAGCGTCTTACTAAACTGCAATATCTAATCACTAGGGGGTACCATTGCAAGGTACCTAATGGGATTGGAAATATGAGGAGCTTACGGGTGATCTCAACTTTTGATATTACCAGGAGTTCATTGGATGCAGTGGAGGAGCTTGGGAACCTGACCAGACTTGACGAACTTCATTTATGGTTGGATTTTGGAGATGGGTATAAGAGGCATTATGAGGTACTTCTATCCTTACTATGCAAGTTTAGCAGCTGCAAACTCCAGTCCTTTTATATAAATGGAACAGAAGGCTTCATCAACTTCATTGATTTTTGGTCCCCTCCGCCATCCTTCCTTCAAATATTTTATATGTCTGGTCAACTCTTATTGTCAAACATTCCAAGGTGGATTACTCCAGGACTCAAAAGTCTTGCTCATATGCGCTTGTCTTTAAATGAATTAAGGGGGGAGGATCTGCACACACTTGGTGAGCTCCCATCCTTAGTTATTCTAAGCGTGTGCTTGGAGACAGGAATAAAAGAAAAGCTGAGCGTAATTGGATTTCCATGTCTGAAGAGGTTTCTCATCTTTAGTTTGGATGGGGCATATGTAACATTCACGAAAGGGGCTATGCCGAAGCTTGAGAAGCATATTTTGTCAGGCGATGCGGCAGTGATGAATACTCAGGGGTTTTATTTAGGCTTCGAGCATCTATCATGTCTCAAAGAAATAGAAATAAGGACTTGGAAGGATGGTGCCACACATCAGGAATGCGATGCAGCAGCAGCCGTGATCAAGAAAGAAGCACGTGCCCATCCCAACCGTCCAAAATTTAATTACATATCGAGTAGGCATCAAATGATCACTGATACTGATAGTGACGAGGAAAAGAGCAAGGAGGAGGGCAATTAAAATGGCCCATCAGGATGAAATGCTACTCTACTAAAAGAGGTACTACAAATCTCGCTCATTCTTTTCTCCTTCAACTTGACTACATCTCTTTTGTCAATGCCTGCTAAATGCTTCTCAAATTCACATGTTCTGCCATTTTCGTATTGCGATCCAGGATGATGTGTGGCCCGCTAGCTACCTTGCCTGGAATTATTGTCATACTGAAAAGGGTCTGGTGCTACTATCTCTTGCGCTTCAAGACTAGAGGATGGAAAACCGAAGCTGCAACAGGGTCACCGGTAGAAAGAGGGTGCCTCACTTGCTACTTGATACATTCATTGCCTTTGAGTGTGTATGTTGTTTATCTTGGTGATTAAGACTCGAGAATTGTTTGCACTAGGATACAATGGACTGTATTTTCGTTGAAAAACTTGTATTTCGTTTTGTTTGTTCACTCTGCTCTGGTAATCTCTATCTGAATTCTGAATCATTTCTGCTGAATACTTCCTGGTGATGGTAATGTAATGTTGATTCTCGCTCGCTTGCTTGCTTGGTACCTTTGTGTCTGAGCAAGTTGAATGGCAGTTGTTGCTTCTGCTTTATATGCATGTAAAATGATGATGGGAATGATCAGGTTAATTTACATGTCCTGAACTGAAAGGATGATTGCTGCTGCATCATATTGTACATGAAACTGAAGTCTGAAGATGAATACCCAAAAAGACTTTTGCCCCGCTTTATATATAACGCAAAGATCCACATTGCCTGGTACACCGCACTCACCCATCACAAACACACACGCACCCGAGGCAGGATACATAGGCGCTGAGCGCAGCAACACACACGCTAACACTACAAGAGCCGCCGGGAGCTTCATCCGAAGAAGCGAAGCCGCGTATGACGAACCGTAGGCTCCAAGGCGGTGCCTTCAGGAAGGATACGACACCGGAGCGTCGCCACCGCCCGATCCGAGGATCAAAGTTTCCCCTGGAGCACCACGATGGGCAGTGATAGCCGCGACGACGCCTTCAAGAAGGGAGCGATCTTCGCCGTCACCAGTCCGTCCGAAGATAGAGTAGGTTTTCACCCCGGCCAACATTCACCGCCACCGAACGCCACACCCCGGCTACCACGCCGCCCACACAGCCGTGATAGCCGGGCAACACCGAGGCACGAGCTCTGCCCATGAGCACCGCGCCACCACCACCAGTGCCGCCGCCCCGGAATCCAAGACCTTGACACCAAGTCCCCCGCGCCCCACCGCTACCTCCACCGGAGAGACGGGCGGAAAGGACCGCCTTTCACACCCCTGGCCGGTCCCAACGCCGAGACCCAATAGGCCGGCCACAACAAGCCTCCATCGAGCCATCCTGCTACACCGGGCGCGAGACGAGCGCCGTCCTGCCGCCGGGCGCGAGAAGGGCCGGTCCTGCTGCCGGGCGCGAGATGAGCCGGTCCTGCTGTCGGGCACGAGACCAGCTCGGTCCTACGTCACCGGTTTGGATGATGGACCACAGCTGGGAGAAGGCCAGCCCTCCGGTGAGAGAAGCGAACGGATTCCGAGGAGAGGGGTCGAAGGCCGATACAGGCATCCTACAGACGGGCCGACGCCAGAAAAATCTGGCCGCCGCCGCAATCAACCTGCCACCACCACCGCCGCCAGCAGCAGCAGCTAGCGCGCCGCCGTGGGCCACGGTCATGGCCACGACCACACCAGGTCGCAGCCCGCCCCCGCGCCGCCCGACGCCCACACGACCGCCAGACCAAAATGGTGCTGAACCGGGTCGTCGCCGCCAAGCACGCACCACCGTCCCGGACACCAGCCAAGCCACACCGCTGCCACGGACGACCACCGCCGCACCCCACGGCGCCGTCCGCAGTCCTCGCCGCCCGCAGCCCGCGTCGCGACGCGGCTAGATCTGGCGGAGCTGCGTTGACCCGCACCATCCGCCGCCACCGGCCGCCCAGCACGCTCCGCCACCACGACGCCCGTCGCGCAGCCGGCAAGAAGCCGTCGCCGCACAGCTCCGGCTCCCTGCCGTCGCCACGCCGCAACGCCCGCCGCCAGCGCCGCACCCCAGCCCGGCCGCCCCGTCCCGCATCAGGGCCCCGCGCGAGAGGACGAAATCTCCCCGCCGCCGCCGCCGCCAGCCGTGCTTCGCCCGGCAGCGCCCCCGGGCGGCGGCGAGGGAGGAGAGGAGGAGGGGACGCCCTGCCGGGGGCGGCTAGGGTTCCCTCCTGGCCGCCCGCGTGGGGGGGGGGGGNCACCAGGTCGCAGCCCGCCCCCGCGCCGCCCGACGCCCACACGCCCGCCAGACCAAAATGGTGCTGAACCGGGTCGCCGCCGCCAAGCACGCACCACCGTCCCGGACACCAGCCAAGGCCACACCGCTGCCACGGACGACCACCGCCGCACCCCACGGCGTCGTCCGCAGTCCTCGCCGCCCGCAGCCCGCGTCGCGACGCGGCTAGATCTGGCGGAGCTGCGTTGACCCGCACCATCCGCCGCCACCGGCCGCCCAGCACGCTCCGCCACCACGACGCCCGTCGCGCAGCCGGCAAGAAGCCGTCGCCGCACAGCTCCGGCTCCCTGCCGTAGCCACGCCGCAACACCCGCCGCCAGCGCCGCACCCCAGCCCAGCCGCCCCGTCCCGCATCAGGGCCCCGCGCGAGAGGACGAAATCTCCCCGCCGCCAGCCGCGCTTCGCCCGGCAGCACCCCCTGGCGGCGGCGAGGGAGGGAGGAGAGGAGGAGGGGACGCCCTGGCGGCGGCGGCTAGGGTTCCCTCCTGGCCGCCCGCGTGTGGGAGGGGGGGGGGGGCAGGAGGGTCGTTTATTGTAGCTGAGATCCAAAACCTCTAATTTTTGTCCTGAAGATGAATTACCATTTGGTTAGCACGCTCCAAGACGCAAGCTGCAGTAGGCGAGTAAGAGTAACTGGTTGTGCTGCCAGATGACCTTATTGTCAGTGATACCTCCCGCTGATCCACGCCCCTTTCTCTTGTCAGCACTCTAAACTGTCTAGTACTCCCTCCGTCCGAAAATACTTGTCATCAAAATAAATAAATAAAGATGTATTTAGATGTATTTTAGTTTTAGATATATCTTTTTGGTCTATTTTGATAACAAGTATTTTCAGACGGATGGAGTATATCTGAATACCAGAACAAGACACAGGTAATATAACGTTGGTTCAGTTATTATGCAACAAACACAGGCCTGGGTTCTCTGACTTCTCTCGAGTCTCCTTCACTACACCTCCATGGCCGGTACCCGTTGGCCAGGCCGAGGGTCGAGAGAGGTACGCGGGCGTACGGACTTGCTCCCTGGCTGGGAGGTGGGCGGTGGAAGAAGGCACGCATCCGCTTGATGCCTAAACAAGTTCAGATATTTCGAAATTCGTTTGAATTTTCAGAAAATGTTTTTTGAAATTCCAAATTTTGTTCTTGTTTTTGAATTTTTTCACGTTTCAAAAATAGTTTTGAATTCCAATTTTTGTTCACCATATTGCAGAAAAAATATTCATCATACTTTGAAAAAAAATGTTCAGTGCGTATAAATAAATGTTGATCATGTATAGAAGTTCTGTTCAGCAAGCATTCAAAAGATTTCACCATCTTAAAAAAAAATGTTCAGTGTGTATTTGAATATTGTTCACCATTCATTGACAAAATGTTCAGTGTGTATAAAAAATGTTCGTCGTGTATAGAAATTTTGTTCAGCATGCATTCAAAAAAAGTTCAGCATATTTAAAAAAAATGTTCAGTGTGTATTTGAATATTTTTCGCCCTAAACTAAAAAAAATGTTCAATGTGTATTCCAAATTCGCTTTAAAAAATTATTCACAGTACAAAAAATGTATTCAGATTTTGAAATTTGTTCAATTTTTGAAAGACATAGTTCACGTCTAAAAGAAAAAGATATTCAAAATTTGTGTATGATTTTCGAAACATTGTTTGCATATTTAAGATATTCATTTTTCCAAGAATTAATGGAAAATGTTGAAAAACCCTGGATCTACCATTTGGGTTGGTACTTTAAAACAAACGCCGTTTTCGAGACGTACACAATTAGTATCCCAGCTGGCTAGCTTCGACAGGATCCAGCTCTTTGTTGGGAGTTTGAGTCCCATTGCGTTCGTTTTTGTTTTTCAGTTACCGCATTCGCTTGAGGCTTCGTTTGGGCCGGCCCATTCGCGCGTCAGCTTTAGCGAAACCACTCGTTTTGACGCACACAAGCGTCGAGCAGGAGCTCGTAGTTCCTATTCCGGGAGCTCCTATTGGACGCATTCCGCGTCAAACAGCGACGTGACGCACACATGAAACC
>CAJFDF010000203.1:148330-169578 GCA_904067115.1 Aegilops sharonensis
GGGTTGTCAATAAGATAAATGTTTTTGTAGGATTAAATAATGAATGATAAGAATCTGTATTAGTACCTCGAGCATGTAACCATGAGGAACACTGCATCGGAGTGTCGCCATCCACCTTGTTCTTCTCCTCGTTGTTAGCAGCCTCTTCATATGGTCTTTCCATTGATAGTAACTATAGGACGGTTGGGATGGGCACCTGCTTCTTTAGAGATTGCAGCAGCTGCATCCTTGCTTTCTGAACCTTTGGTTACAAACAGTACCCTTGCTTTTCTGAGACATGTGAGATGCTGAATGCCTAAATAGAAGCCATAACTTTTTGCTACGGACGGAATAAATGGCAGCTTAAGGTCCTCAAGCTTGGGCATAGCCCCTTTCACGAATGTAACGTATGCCTGATCAGATAGCACCAACTTCTTCAGACTTGGGAATCCAGTGCCTTGGACTGTAAGCCTTTCTTCTGGGTTTGTTTTCCAGCATAGTTCTAGAAAAAGTAAAGCCGGAAGCTCCCCAAGAGTGTGCAGACCCTCCTCTGTTAATTCAGCTAAATTGATGTCCAGAAAAGAAAGGCTGGTGAGCGCTGGAGCAATCCACTCTGGAACTTTCGTAAAATAATAGTTGCTGGACATATAAAATACTTGAAGGGAATATGGCAGAGGGGACCAAGACTCTAAGAACTCGAGGGAACCACCGTACCTTTCTATCCATAAAGATCGGAGCTTGCTGCTGCCAAGCTTGCACCGTGAGGAAAGTAACATTTCATCATGCCTCCTGAACTCGTCAGATTCTCCACCATCGAGATATATAGCAATTTCCTCCAAACCTGGCAGGTTCCCAAGATCCTCCACCACATCTGCTGGACTTTTGGTAATACTAAAGCCTGATATCTCCCGTAAGTTCCTCATATTTCCAATCTTCTTTGGTATAATTGTCCAACCCCCAGCAATTAGGTGTCGTAGTTTGGTCAGCTCAGTGAATCCAGTTGGCAACTCTTCCACTCGTGTATCTCCAAAATCTACGGTCTCTAGGTCACGTAGCATCATGATCTCTGACGGTAGCTTTGATAGTCTCGTGGCTCTAAAATTTAGGTACTTTAGTTGGAGCAATTTGCCAATACTTTTCATATCATACTCTTCCAAACCCTCACAACCTTCAAAATCCAGTGCACGTAGAGCTTCAAATTTAGCAAGACTAGGCAAGTGTTTGATGCAAGCTGAAGATGTTACTGTCAGAGATCGAACATGGCTTAGATCTTCTTGTGCGAGTAACTGTGCAAGCTCATGATCAATGTGCTGGATTGATAGTCGCCGAATAAAACCTTGACGATTTGCTAAAGTTGTTTGGCCACCACCTATCACAACGATGAAATTATCTTCATTTGATTTTGAAATAATAATTTCTAACATCATGTCATGGACTCGGCAAGCACGAGCCTTGCCATCATAGCCGACATCCACAGGCTGTACCATGCTTTTGTTGATGATCTCATAGAAATATCTCTCAGCGACTTCTTGCTGGCTTTGTCCACGCTCTTCAGAGATAAACCCTTCCGCTATCCACCGCCTCACTAACCTTTTTCGATCAATCACATAATCCTCGGGGAATACACTCAAATATAATAAACATGTCTTGAGATTAGGTGGAAGATCATTGTAGCTAAGTAATAGTATCTTACTCATTCCCTCCAAACTCTGGTTATTTTCCAGTGCAGAACCAATTGATCTTCTAATCTTCTCCCACTCCTCCTTGACAGCTGGTCTATTTGCTAACAAACTAGATATACTAATAATTGCCAATGGTAGGCCTCCACACTTTTTCAGAATTTTATTGGAAACTTCTTTAAGCATATCAGGACAGTGGTCCGCAGACCCAAAAATTCTTTTGAGAAACAATCTTTTGGAGTAAAGATCACTTAGGGCTGCCATTTCATACACACGGTCATTACTATCAGGACAACATGATTTTGCCACATCAATAATGCGTGTAGTAGTTATAATTCTGCTAAAACAATTATTGTCTGGAAAAGCACACTTGATACTGCTCCATGCTTGGGTAGACCATATATCATCCACTACGACAAGATACCTAATAAATCGTAGCAGATGATGTTAGCAGATGATGGTTAAACTCCAATGACGCAAATGCTTCATGTACTGGAGTGGTTAACAAGCGGAACACACTTCTTGATTCTTACTTATATTTCCATCTATATTTTATCAGACACCACTTCAATACAATTTAAGTGGAACACAAGTCTAGTGCTCATTCTCAAAAACAATGTTTATTTGATATATTTTTATCTGCAAACATTGTTTCTCAATGCTTATTTGAGTACTATGAATGGAATATATTCTAATACAAGTGACAAGGATGAATTGCACAAGTCACAATTGTGCTCTGTTTTTTCTTCACGTGAAAAATATAACTGTACATGAGACAGTAACCAGTAAGTATCAAAATTTATGAAAACATTTGCAAGGAATGTTCTGAAAAATCACAACAGAAGTTAAAGTTACCTTTTATCTTTAAGCAGTTCTCTTAGCTTTGCAATGGATGTCGCTTCGTCCCAAATTTCAATATCTTTTCTGAATTCATCAGGGCAAGACACTTTGTAGATCAAATCCTTGATAATTTTCTTTATAACTGGCTTTTGAGAGACTGATACAAAAGCTCGGCAATCGAAATGCCCTTCAATCTTGCGATAGACCTCATTTGCCAATGTTGTTTTTCCCAATCCACCAAATCCAACAATTGACAGCACCTTACGATCCTTGGTGGAGCTGTTTGTGTCTTCTTTCAACATCCACTTGACAAGATCATCTCTTGGACCCTCCACACCCACAAGGTGTGCCTCCTCGGCAAACAGAGCACACAACCGAGGATCCACGGCCGCATGCTCGGTTTTGGTGCAAGAAGTCTCACTCAGCTTGTAACTATCCTTGAGCTCTTTGACATGCTTGATGCGGGCCTTGAGCTCCTCGATCTGGTCGGCGATCCCGCAGCGAGAATCGAGCGTCTTGAGTGAGTGAATGGTCCTGCGGAATAGCTCCTTGAAGCCACCGCGACGGCCGCGTTTGCCGAGCCGACGGATGAAGTTGTCTATGCAATCCTCGGTATCATAGGCCAGCTCCCTGAGCAGCGATATCCACGCCTTCACCTGGACGCCCGGATCTTCGAGCATGGTGTACTCCTGGAGCGCGGCGTGCATGCTGGTCAGCTCGGCCTGGAGAGAGAGGATGTCCTTGCGGACGCCTCGCACGCGGCCGAACTTGCCGGCGAGCAGGTCGGCGAGCTTCCCCAGCAGCGGACCCAGCACGCCATGCGCGGCGCTCACCACCGACATCGATGGATCGGTCGATGCCCTCTGCTAGCTCTTTCTGGTCTCGCTCGTTGGTGTTTGTCAGATCTGCTGCTGCTGCTGGGAGAGTGGAGAGGGAGAAGTGGCCGGATGGAGGAAGAGGAAAGCAGCAAGCAATAATTGGGTGCTGCCTGCTGCGCATAACAAGCTTTCTGACGATGGCTGGCAAATGGGTCCTGCGTGTCGAACAACGATATGCATCCACTGTTTTAGATAAGGACTGCAGAGAGGGGCAGGGGAATCCAGGTTAATTAAGTCATGCATATATTTCAGAATTGGAGGGAGGAGTTTTCAAATGATGTCCAACGTTCACACTGACATGTGACCACGACTGCAGCAGTTGCATCTCGGCCGGGCCTGCCTGATGTACCTTCCAGTTATTGCTTTGCATAATGAGGGACACCAGCTTAGTACAATGTAGAAGACTTTTTTTTTTTTGAAAGATCCAGCTTGGCTGGCATTGATTGATTTAGAAGAGAGCATATGGAAGACAAAGTTTGATCAATGGATGAAAGGGAAAATAAGAAAGAGAAAACATCAGGGGGGGGGGGGGGGCTTTGGTCAGTAGCTCCCCGCAAAGAAAAAGACTAAGAGACTATCTCGCACCTAGATCCCTGAAGGGGGGCTCGATAGCTTTTGCTCCGGCTAGCCGCCAGTGCTCCATCATGCGTCGAATGGCATCGATGACATCCTTCAAAATTGCTTTCTTCGATCTGAAAGTACAACNATGGAGGAAGAGGAAAGCAGCAAGCAATAATTGGGTGCTGCCTGCTGCGCATAACAAGCTTTCTGACGATGGCTGGCAAATGGGTCCTGCGTGTCGAACAACGATATGCATCCACTGTTTTAGATAAGGACTGCAGAGAGGGGCAGGGGAATCCAGGTTAATTAAGTCATGCATATATTTCAGAATTGGAGGGAGGAGTTTTCAAATGATGTCCAACGTTCACACTGACATGTGACCACGACTGCAGCAGTTGCATCTCGGCCGGGCCTGCCTGATGTACCTTCCAGTTATTGCTTTGCATAATGAGGGACACCAGCTTAGTACAATGTAGAAGACTTTTTTTTTTTTGAAAGATCCAGCTTGGCTGGCATTGATTGATTTAGAAGAGAGCATATGGAAGACAAAGTTTGATCAATGGATGAAAGGGAAAATAAGAAAGAGAAAACATCAGGGGGGGGGGGGGGGCTTTGGTCAGTAGCTCCCCGCAAAGAAAAAGACTAAGAGACTATCTCGCACCTAGATCCCTGAAGGGGGGCTCGATAGCTTTTGCTCCGGCTAGCCGCCAGTGCTCCATCATGCGTCGAATGGCATCGATGACATCCTTCAAAATTGCTTTCTTCGATCTGAAAGTACAACTGTATCTTTCTATCCAAATTGCCTAGGTGGTAGCCATGATCATCGTCTTCACTCCCCTCCTGTTTTCTGCTCTTGTTTCAGTTACAATTGCCTTAACTGCCGATGGTGTACATCGCCACTCTTGCGTTGGCGGGGCGAGCGACGAGCATCCTTTCCATTCTGCCACTTTTGCCAAGGTTGCCTTCGTGAATGGGCAGTTCCAGAAGAGATGCACAGAGCACTCCAGGTTTTTGAGGCAAAACTGACAGAAGTATGGATTTGGCCATCGTTGTCGTTGCAGACGGTCATTACACCACACTCTATCATGGTGTATCAGCCAGGAGAAGATTTTGATCTTGCCCGGTGCCCACACCTTCCAGATGGCCGACTTCATTCCAGGTAGGTTTTTGAACTGGACATTGTAGGCAGAGCTCGTGGAGTAGATTCCTTTTGCACTTCCTGTCCAAGTGATCACATCTTGCCGTTGCTCGTTGCTCAGTCCTCCATGCCCTCTGATCATGCGGGCCAACCTGACTACATCATGGACAATTTCTTCATACCGCCCGTTGCCAAGGCTGTGGATCCAGCAATCATCTCGCAGAGCCTCAGCCACAGTTTTAAACTTGCTTCTAGACCTTTTGAACAGCAGTGGAAAAGTTTGACAGAGAGGTTTTTCTCCCAACCAATGACAGGTCCAAAATTTTGCCGTCTTGCCGTCTCCGATGGCAATCCTCGTGAGTTGAGAGAATAGGGCCATGTCCTTACTGTCACACGGAGTGGGAAAAGCTTTCCAAGGCCTGTCCGGCTGCATCCATTCCAACCAAAGCCACCGAAGACGAAGAGCGCTGCCGAAAAGTTGAAGATCCTGAATGCCAAGGCCGCCCTTTTGGATTGGGGAGCATACCGTTTTCCAGTTAACTTTGCACTTCCCGCCTGACAAATCTTCATCTTGCGCCCATAGAAATCGCTGCCTGGCCTTGTCAATATCCTTCATAAGCTTTTTTGGGAGCCGCAGTACCGTCAGCGCAAATGTTGGCAGCGCTGACAGTACGCTACGGACGAGGATTCTACGCCCAGCTAGATTCATAAGTCTACCCTTCCATCCTGCAAGGCGAGCCCTAATTCTATCCAGGAGAAATTGAAGATGCACTAAACGAATTCTACCAGTGGAGATCGGAGGCCAAGGTAAGTCATAGGGAATCCTACTACGGAGCCGCCGAAACTATGCAGTACGTCAGCGAAGTCTACACCGCTGCACCTAATCAAGGCCACCGAAGATTTGCTTTGGTTTAAACAAAGACCAGAGGTGTCCCCGAAAAGATTGAGTTGTAGTAGCGAGTCGACCTCCTCTTTTATTGGGTTGGCGAAGATCACAGCGTCGTCAGCGTAGAGGCTAATCCTCATGCTGGCACCTCTCCCTGGCAGAGGAGAGAAGATGCCAAGGTTCACAGCAGCGTCGAGTAGGTGGTTGTCGGGGGTTGGGTGCGACATATGCCAAAGGATGGCTTATCATGGTGGGAGCGAGTAGAACGTCGCCGGTGCCTGGAAGCGGGATGAGGCGAAGGCATGCACGCCGGCGGAACTTACCCAGCTTCAGGGCTCTCCTAGGAGATAACACCCCTACTGCTGCTCTGCGGGGTCTCCACGTGATCACTAAAGCAAAGTGGCTACAATGGTGCTCCCGGAGCTGTTTCGGGAGGCAGGAGAGGGCAAGGCTAGCTCTCTCCTCCCTGGGCTATCTGGTCTATCTCTATCTAGGTTCCAACCCTTTGCATGGGTGCCCCGGGGGGTTTATATAGGCCTACCCTCCGGGGGTACAATAGTAATCCGGCTGGGCGCGGGTCCCAGCCGTCTGTCTCTCAGGCCATCGTCCTTCCCGCCGGCTTCTGGGGCCCGCCGACTGGCGGGTCCCGCGGACTGGCGGGTCCCGCGGACAGGCTTGATACTGTAGCAGCACTCCTGATGACGCAGGCTCGGTCATCGGGTCGTGGCAACAGTGCCGCCGTCTGTCGGGCGATCACTGTCGCCATTCCCCATCCTATCTGGTTAATGGCTCGCGGGGCCCTGGGGAGAAGTCGGCCGACTCCAGGGAGGCCGACTCCCACAGTTCCGTCTTTGGGTCGCTCAGGCCGCCTTCAGCCCACCCACTGACAGGCGGCCCCGCCGCCTTCGGGTCGTACAGGCCGGCGTCGTGGGCACAGTGTACTGCGCACTGTGGCTGAGGTCAGGGCAGGCATGGCAACAGTGCGGCACCTCGCCGGAGATCTTCCAGCGATACGGCTCACTGTAGCCATGCCGGCCCTTCGTAAGCAGGGGGGAACGGCCATGCCGTGACCGTACCCCGCATCGTACTTCGAGATGAGGGAGGAGTCTTGGGCCGACTCTCCATAGTCGGCCTCTTTGGAGGTCGCCAGCTGGGAGTCGGCTTATGTTGGAGTCGCCGTCTGGGACTCGGCTTGTCTTGGAGTCGCCGTCTGGGACTCGGCATATTTTGGAGTCGCTCCTGGGACTCGGCCTGAGGGGCGCGGCCTGCCCCGATGTCTTGAAAGGTCCTGGGGCTCGGGTTAGCCTACCCGTGGCCCATTATTATCGACAGTAGTCCCCGAAGCTGGTGAAGCCCTGCGGACACTGCATTGTGGGGCTTCAACAGTTTCAACCTTCAAGGAGTAGACTCTGGAACACGGCTGTCGTCTTCCCTTGGGCCGACTGTCGAGAGTCGGAGGTTTAGCGAGGAGCCGCAGCTCGAAAGTCGCGGCGGGAAACCAGGCGGCGTGCTTGATACGCTTCCCCGCAGCCATCAGGACGGTCCTATCGCGTGGCGCCACGTGGAGAGGACAGTCTGCCTGCCCACGAGCGCGACGGGACGGGCCGTCAGGTGGGGCCCGCCACTACCGTGCCTCGGCGCACGAACGGATCCGTTGTGACCGTGGACGGTTGGTTTTCCCACGTCGTTACTGCGCGCAGTAACTTCGTGGGGTAAATCATGGGGCGGCGTGGGGCATCGTGCGCAGTTAATCCCACGCCCGCCCCCTCGGCTTCTCAGCCCACAGGGCTATAAGTAGGCGGGGGGGGGGAGCGGAGCGGTACAGCACACGCGCCCTTCTTCCCCGCTCCCCCGCCTCATCTTGCCTTCTCTCCCTCCTGCCTCCGCCGTTGAGCAAGAGCACACCACACCAAGGCGATGAGCTCTTACTCCGCCGCGGCCCCCGCCGTGCGCTCCGGCGTATAGGACGGCTCGGAGGTAGAAGAAGAACACATCGAGTTCCTCCGCCGGACACGCCGTCTTCCCAGCGCGGACCTCGTGCGCGCCCGCGCCGCGCCGGAGGGGGAGATCCGGCCGGCGCCGGAAGAGGGCGAGCGGGTCATCTTCCGCTCGCACCTCATGCGCGGCCTGGGGCTGCCGGCGAGCGGCTTCTTCCGCTCGTTCTTGGAGTTCCACAGTCTTCAGCCGCAACACCTCACTCCGAATACGGTGGTGTTGCTCTCCGCCTTCGCCACTCTGTGCGAAGGTTTCCTCGGCGTTCTCCCCACCATCGAGCTGTGGGGAGAATTCTTCTCTTCTAAGCTCGGCACGCACATCGCCGGCGTGCCGGCTCAGTGCGGCGCCTTCATCGCGATGCGGCGCTCGACGGCCAACAACCCCTTTCCTCCCATCACGCTGATCAAGTCGGTGAAGATGTGGCAGCGCTCATACTTCTACGTGAAGAACCTTGCCTCCGACGGCGACTGGGTCAACTTGCCGCCTTACAACGCCGCCCCCCTGACTGGGAGGCTCCCTAGCTGGTCCCACCAAGTCAAGACGCTGACTCCCGCCGGAGCCGCCGCCGTAGCGTGACTCCGAGTCTTGACGCAGTCGGAAGGACTGGTCGGGGCCGACTTGCTGGCCGCCTTCGTGGCGCGCCAAGTTCTCCCGCTCCAAGGCCGGCCTCACCTGATCTGTCAGATGAGCGGCCTCCGAGACCCAAGTCGGATAAGCACCAAGGAGATGCCCCGCAAGGAGGTGGCAAACATGGTGAATTACATAGCGCACTGCGAGTTCGAGGAGGACTGGCAGTTCGGCAAGGAGCCGTACTCGCGCGACAACCCTCCACCAGTTGTAAGTCGCGTCCCCCTATCGTTTTGTTTTATTTGCAGCCGACTCCGGCTTCTGACTCTTGTTGGTTTCTTCTAAGCTAGAATCCTCTTATGCAGCCTGCCGCCGGCGCCACGAGACAGCCCCGCGAGTATGTTCCCGATCGTGCGGAGAGCGACGTCGACGACCCCGACTTGGGGGCGGCGGCGATGGAAGCCGACGCCGAAGGCGGGGGAGGAGGAGCAGAAGGCGACTTCAGGCCCTCGGCCACCTTCGCCGACTGGCCTGATGACGACGCCGAAGGGGAGGTCGCCCCGCACCACCAGCCGAAGGTCGGTTCCTCCGCCGGCCAAGGCGGTTTGAAGAGGCGCCACGCCGGGCCGAGTACGCTCGGCGGCAAGTTGAAGAAGATAAAGGGGGCGGCCGCCGCGACCAAACGGGAGGAGGCGGCCGCGAAGGCCAACCGCTTCCGAAGGGAAGTGAGAAGGCCGCCGCTAGTCTCTGCGTAAGTCTTTACGCTTTTTTATTTTTCCTTCGCTGAATCTTGTACGAGTCTTTTTATTATATACTCCCTCCATTCTTCTTCAGGGCCCCTCTTTCCCTTGAGAGAGTCGCCGCCCCCTCCGTCATGGGGTCGGCAGAGACGTCCGCCAATACTCGGCGGCCCGACCCCGCCGCCGACCTCCGGGAGGCGACGGAGTGAAATGCGCGGGAGAAGCGCGAGNCTAAGCTCGGCACGCACATCGCCGGCGTGCCGGCTCAGTGCGGCGCCTTCATCGCGATGCGGCGCTCGACGGCCAACAACCCCTTTCCTCCCATCACGCTGATCAAGTCGGTGAAGATGTGGCAGCGCTCATACTTCTACGTGAAGAACCTTGCCTCCGACGGCGACTGGGTCAACTTGCCGCCTTACAACGCCGCCCCCCTGACTGGGAGGCTCCCTAGCTGGTCCCACCAAGTCAAGACGCTGACTCCCGCCGGAGCCGCCGCCGTAGCGTGACTCCGAGTCTTGACGCAGTCGGAAGGACTGGTCGGGGCCGACTTGCTGGCCGCCTTCGTGGCGCGCCAAGTTCTCCCGCTCCAAGGCCGGCCTCACCTGATCTGTCAGATGAGCGGCCTCCGAGACCCAAGTCGGATAAGCACCAAGGAGATGCCCCGCAAGGAGGTGGCAAACATGGTGAATTACATAGCGCACTGCGAGTTCGAGGAGGACTGGCAGTTCGGCAAGGAGCCGTACTCGCGCGACAACCCTCCACCAGTTGTAAGTCGCGTCCCCCTATCGTTTTGTTTTATTTGCAGCCGACTCCGGCTTCTGACTCTTGTTGGTTTCTTCTAAGCTAGAATCCTCTTATGCAGCCTGCCGCCGGCGCCACGAGACAGCCCCGCGAGTATGTTCCCGATCGTGCGGAGAGCGACGTCGACGACCCCGACTTGGGGGCGGCGGCGATGGAAGCTGACGCCGAAGGCGGGGGAGGAGGAGCAGAAGGCGACTTCAGGCCCTCGGCCACCTTCGCCGACTGGCCTGATGACGACGCCGAAGGGGAGGTCGCCCCGCACCACCAGCCGAAGGTCGGTTCCTCCGCCGGCCAAGGCGGTTTGAAGAGGCGCCACGCCGGGCCGAGTACGCTCGGCGGCAAGTTGAAGAAGATAAAGGGGGCGGCCGCCGCGACCAAACGGGAGGAGGCGGCCGCGAAGGCCAACCGCTTCCGAAGGGAAGTGAGAAGGCCGCCGCTAGTCTCTGCGTAAGTCTTTACGCTTTTTTATTTTTCCTTCGCTGAATCTTGTACGAGTCTTTTTATTATATACTCCCTCCATTCTTCTTCAGGGCCCCTCTTTCCCTTGAGAGAGTCGCCGCCCCCTCCGTCATGGGGTCGGCAGAGACGTCCGCCAATACTCGGCGGCCCGACCCCGCCGCCGACCTCCGGGAGGCGACGGAGTGAAATGCGCGGGAGAAGCGCGAGGAGGAGGAGGCCGATCGTCTGGAGAAGGCGGAGGCCGACAGGGCGGCCGCCTCCGCCCAGAAGAAGCTGGATGATGCCGAAGCCGCCCTTGCGGCGAGATGGCGCGCCGAGGAGGCCGCGCGTCTCCGATCGGCGATGCTCGTCCCCCCACTGTCGTCTGCACCGCCGCCCCCGGAGTTCACGGGGCAGACCGGAGAGGCCGGCACCGAGAACCCCGTCATGGAGAAGGAGAGCGGCGAGGCTTCTATGTCGGACACTCTTGTGCCGCCACCGCCGCCTCCACCGCCGTCTGGGAGACCGCACGGCAAGCAGCCGGTGGATCCGTTGGAGCCGCCGGCCATGGACGAGGCTGAGGCGCGGCTGCTTCTCCAAGTCGCTTTGTCGTCTTGAGAGGGCGACCTCGGCACCGCGACCTCGGGAGATCGGCGCTGCCAGCTCGGCAACCCTAGACGCCGAGGCCACAATCGCCGCGCCCATCGGGTGGGTGCGCTGAGGCGGCACCGGGCCGCTAAATCAATTGCTCCTGGAAGTCCAGGCGAAGTTGCGGGCCGAAGGCGACGCCCTTCAAGCCTGCACCAGAGCGCACCTGGCCGCACGAACGGCCATCCGAGTAAGTTTCTTTTTTGATTCTTGTTTTTCTCTGTGGGGGCGCGCCAGCGCACACACTGGGTGTAGTCCCCGAGTTCCGGGCCGGCTGCTGAGCAGGCGGTTCGGAACTCCCTCTGGCGAGTTCCAAACACTAACTTTGTCTTCAATGACTTATTGCAGGAGTATCACAACCTCCGCGCCACTGCCTTCAACCACAATGTTGAGGAGTTGAGCAAGCGGGCTGCCGACTTGTCGGAAAGCCGGAGTGAGTTCTTCTTCTTCGCGGGGGCGCGCTGGCGCACCCGCGGGCTGTAGTCCCCGAGATTCGGGCCGACTGTTGAGCAGTCGGGCCGGATCTTCCAGGCGATCTTCTTTGCTGACGACTCATTGTTTCTTCTTTCGTTCTTCAGGAGCCAACGCCGCTCTTCAGGAGCAGCTGGGCGAGGCCAATACCGCCCGTCGTGCCAAGGAGGAGGAGTGTGACAAACTTGCCACGGAGCGCGACCTGCTGGCGGCGCAACTGGCCGAGCAGAAGGAGCTGCTCAAGAAGGCGCAGGACGAGGCCGAGAAGAAGGAGGCCGCCCTCCTGGCCGAGTTCGAGAGCGAGCGCTCCTCCTGGACTGACAGGGAGGCGATGCTGCCCTCCGGCTTCCACGAGATCGAGGATATTGTTGATGGTAAGTTTCTTTCGCTTCTTCGGGCTTCCGACTATGTGTCAGGCCGACTTCTGATTTTTCGACTTGCTTCTTTTGTGTCTTGGCAGACTTCTTCCCTGGTCACTCGCAGGCAGTCCCTCTGGCCATCGAGGCTGCTCGCGAGGCGCGAAGGGCAAATGATGAGGAGATCGCCGCTAATGCCCCCCGAACCGTCGATGAGCAGCTTCTGAGCATTGAAGCCCGTCTTCGTCCGGCTTGCCGGCTGATGCGCCGGCTTCAGCGTGCCGGCGCCCAGGCGGTTGCCGCCCTATGGCTAGGCACGCCGGCTTTGCGCACCGCCAGCCAAACTGCCGACTGGCTGGAGGTCGCTGCCGGCCGTCTTGAGGCCTGGAAGGGCTCCTCGGCCCGGGCCGGAGCACGCCGGGCCTTGGAGTTTGTCAAGGCGTGGTACCCAGGGCTGGACCTGGACCGTCTGGCCGCGTTCAGGTCAGAAGCCCAGGCCGAGCTGGAGGCCGTGGAGGGCGCCCTTATCGAGCATGCGGCGGCCATCGCTGAGTACACGTACACCGGTGTCTTCGTCCCCGAGCGGGCTGAAGGCGGCGAGGAAGTGCCGCCAGAGTGGTTCGGGATGAACCCGGAGTATGGTGAGGACTCGGCGGAGGTGATCGACTCCAGCACTGAGGAGGAGGACGAGGCGGAGGACGAAGGCGAGGCGGAGGTGCCAGAAGACGGAGTAGGCGGCCAGCCTCAGCTCGACCGCGCCTCCAGCAACGAGCCGCGTCGGGAGAAAGCGACTGCCGCCGGAGGCGATCAAACCGAGACCGCCCAGCCGACTGCCCCGGCGCCTGACACCGCCGTCACCTCCGATCCTCTGATCCCAGATGCCGCCTCCTAGGCTGCNCCGAGCAGAAGGAGCTGCTCAAGAAGGCGCAGGACGAGGCCGAGAAGAAGGAGGCCGCCCTCCTGGCCGAGTTCGAGAGCGAGCGCTCCTCCTGGACTGACAGGGAGGCGATGCTGCCCTCCGGCTTCCACGAGATCGAGGATATTGTTGATGGTAAGTTTCTTTCGCTTCTTCGGGCTTCCGACTATGTGTCAGGCCGACTTCTGATTTTTCGACTTGCTTCTTTTGTGTCTTGGCAGACTTCTTCCCTGGTCACTCGCAGGCAGTCCCTCTGGCCATCGAGGCTGCTCGCGAGGCGCGAAGGGCAAATGATGAGGAGATCGCCGCTAATGCCCCCCGAACCGTCGATGAGCAGCTTCTGAGCATTGAAGCCCGTCTTCGTCCGGCTTGCCGGCTGATGCGCCGGCTTCAGCGTGCCGGCGCCCAGGCGGTTGCCGCCCTATGGCTAGGCACGCCGGCTTTGCGCACCGCCAGCCAAACTGCCGACTGGCTGGAGGTCGCTGCCGGCCGTCTTGAGGCCTGGAAGGGCTCCTCGGCCCGGGCCGGAGCACGCCGGGCCTTGGAGTTTGTCAAGGCGTGGTACCCAGGGCTGGACCTGGACCGTCTGGCCGCGTTCAGGTCAGAAGCCCAGGCCGAGCTGGAGGCCGTGGAGGGCGCCCTTATCGAGCATGCGGCGGCCATCGCTGAGTACACGTACACCGGTGTCTTCGTCCCCGAGCGGGCTGAAGGCGGCGAGGAAGTGCCGCCAGAGTGGTTCGGGATGAACCCGGAGTATGGTGAGGACTCGGCGGAGGTGATCGACTCCAGCACTGAGGAGGAGGACGAGGCGGAGGACGAAGGCGAGGCGGAGGTGCCAGAAGACGGAGTAGGCGGCCAGCCTCAGCTCGACCGCGCCTCCAGCAACGAGCCGCGTCGGGAGAAAGCGACTGCCGCCGGAGGCGATCAAACCGAGACCGCCCAGCCGACTGCCCCGGCGCCTGACACCGCCGTCACCTCCGATCCTCTGATCCCAGATGCCGCCTCCTAGGCTGTCTTTTTCGCCTCTGTTTGTCTGTCTTAGTAATCTTTTGAAAACTTTGTTAGATTCGAACAATTCCACCCGCGGGGTGTATCTTGAACTTCTATTCGAAGATTCGGCCAAGGGCCTATGTAAAATATTAATCTGATTTCCGTCTTTCCTTGCTTATTGCTCTTTTAGGCTTTTCCCTTTGCCGCCTTCCTTTAGTCGCTGCCTTGCCAGTCGGGCAGCCGCTCTGCGGACTGTCGCTGGGTCAAGTGCTTGGCTACTTCGGGAAGGCAAGTACTTGGCCATTTAGAGTTTCTTTAGCAAGTCGGATAGAAAGCGACAGGCCGACTACCCAAGAGTCGGTCGTCCTTAATAGAGGCTAATAAAGACGGCAAGCCGGCTAC
Source organism: Aegilops sharonensis (assembly GCA_904067115.1). NCBI lineage: Eukaryota > Viridiplantae > Streptophyta > Magnoliopsida > Poales > Poaceae > Aegilops > Aegilops sharonensis. The sequence continues at coordinate 162,616 of CAJFDF010000203.1, forward strand.
CCATGAGTCGGCTTTCCGCTTCAGAAATGCTGGAGGCCGTCTTACGCTATGTTCGTGCTTTAGGTCCTTAGCCATTTTCGTGTGGGCGCCCGTTCTTCCTCACTCCTGCCCGCCTCACAGTCGCTCTGCGAGCTGCGGCTTTGCCAGGAGGCGGATTGGGCACCGCACACTACTTGTCTGACTGCGGGAAGCTCCTCATAGCGCAAGGCGGCGAGTCCCCGGGCCGACTAGTCTGGCCCGGTGCCAAGCGGCTTGCAATGAAAGTAATGTACTCGGAGGCATAATTCTTATCATACAGATAACAAAAAAGGGCAGTCCCCGAGCTCGTCTCGGGGGGCCCAAAGTCTTAGTACTTTAATACAAAGGGGTAGTGTGATACATACAGCATCAACTGTAAAATCTTCGAAGAAGATTTGCATGCCACGGGCGCTCTGTCTCTTTGCCGGAGTCGTCCCTCTTGCGCGCTCGGGGCTTCTGAGCGTCGATCAGATAGTAGGCATCGTTCCCTAGCACCTTGCTGATGATGAAGGGGCCTTCCCAAGGTGCCGACAGCTTGTGCTGGCCGGCTGTTCGCTGGATCAGTCGGAGCACAAGGTCGCCTTCTTGGAAAGATCTTGGCCTGACCTTCCTGTTGTAGTATCGACGCAGACTCTGCTGGTAGATGCTGGACCGGCTGAGTGCCAACAGCCGGTCCTCTTCCAGCAGATCGACACCGTCTTGACGTGCTTCTTCTGCTTCTTCCTCGGTGTACATGGTGACTCGCAGGGAGTCGAATTCTATGTCTGTTGGGATGACGGCTTCGGCGCCATAGATGAGGAAGAAGGGTGTGAAGCCGGTTGACTTGTTTGGAGTCGTGCGCAGACTCCAGAGGACGGCTGGCAGCTCCTCAAGCCAACAGCCGGCAGATCGCTCCAGCGGTACGACGAGTCGAGGCTTGATGCCGGATAAGATGAGGTCGTTCGCTCGCTCCACCTGGCCGTTTGACTGCGGATGGGCAACGGACGCTAAGTCCAGTCGGATGCCCTGTGTCGCGCAGAAACGGGCCAAGGCGCCTTTGGCTAAATTCGTGCCATTGTCGGTGATGATGCTGTGTGGGATGCCGTACCGAGTTGTGATGTGAGCGATGAAGGTCACTGCAGTCGGACCATTCAACTTCTTAATGGGTTTCACCTCCACCCACTTGGTGAACTTGTCCACTGCGACAAGTAGGTGAGTCAAGCCACCTCGTGTCGTATTGAATGGTCCCACCATGTCCAGGCCCCAGACTGCAAAGGGCCAGGCGATGGGGATAGTCTTGAGTGCGGAAGCCGGCTGATGTGGCTTGGAACGGAAAATCTGGCACCGCTTGCACTTTTGGACTAACTCTTTGGCCTCTTCCAGAGCGGTTGGCCAGAAGAAACCGTGCCGGAAGGCTTTGGCGACGAGTGCCCTGGAGGCCGCGTGGTGACCGCACTCGCCTTCATGGATGTCTCTGAGGATTGCCTGGCCTTGTTCTGCCTCGACGCATCGTTGGAAGACGCCGGTAACGCTGCGCCTGACCAGCTCTCTGTTGACTATGGTGTAGGCTGCTGCTCGGCGTTGCACTTGCCGAGCCAAGATTTCATCAGTTGGCAGCTCTCTGTTTACTAAGAATCTGAGGATGGGCTGGGCCCATGAAGGTGCTGCTATTTCCTCAACTGCCACTAGTGCGACTTGGATAAGGGCGGCCGGGCTGGGAGGCGGCGGGTTGGAGTCCGCAGCCGCTTGCTGATTTGACAAAGTCCCGGGGCCGACTGGAGCAGTCCCCGGGCCGAGCTCTGGAGTCTTCGATCTTGCTACTGCAGTCCCCGGGCCGGGTTCTGAAGTCCCCGGGCCGGCTTCGACTGTATGTTTCTTGGAGTCGGATCCGTTCTCCTCAGGCGGAGCCGGCACATAGATTGAATCTGATTCTGGTGACGGCTTGATAGAAGGCTTGAGGAGGCGCCGGAGGGCGACACCAGATGGTATTGCCTGGCGGGTGGAGCCGATTCGTGCCCAAGGCGTCTGCTTGGTCGTTGTCGTTCCTTGGCACGTGGAGGAACTCGCACCCTTCGAAATATCCGCTGAGTTGCTGGACGAGGAAACGGTAGCTCACCATATTTGCGTCCTTGGCGTCCCAATCGCCAGATGATTGCTGGACTACCAAGTCAGAGTCGCCATAACACAGGATCCGGCGAATGCCGAGTTCTTTGGCAAGCCGGAGCCCGTGGATGAGCGCCTCGTACTCGGCCACATTGTTGGAGGCGGCGAAGTGGATCTGCAGCGCATATCTGAGCTTGTCGCCCTTGGGGGAAGTGAGGACGACGCCAGCTCCCAAGCCGGTGCGCATCTTGGAGCCGTCGAAGTGCATCCGCCAATGGGTGGAGTCGGGCGCTGGCGGCAGATACTGGGTCTCNGCCAGATGATTGCTGGACTACCAAGTCAGAGTCGCCATAACACAGGATCCGGCGAATGCCGAGTTCTTTGGCAAGCCGGAGCCCGTGGATGAGCGCCTCGTACTCGGCCACATTGTTGGAGGCGGCGAAGTGGATCTGCAGCGCATATCTGAGCTTGTCGCCCTTGGGGGAAGTGAGGACGACGCCAGCTCCCAAGCCGGTGCGCATCTTGGAGCCGTCGAAGTGCATCCGCCAATGGGTGGAGTCGGGCGCTGGCGGCAGATACTGGGTCTCGGCCCAGTCGATGAGGAAGTCGGCCAGTGCTTGTGACTTGATGGCGGTGCGAGGCTCGTAGTAGATGGTGTAGGGGGCCAGGTCGATGGCCCATTTGGCCACTCGGCCAGAAGCATCTCGGCTTCCGATGATCTCGGCCAGTGGAGCTGTGCAGACCATGGTGATTGGATGCTCCTGGAAGTAAGGCTTCAATTTCTTGGCGGAAAAATGCACGCCGTAGCACATCTTCTGGTAATGGGGGTAGTTCTGCTTGGAGGTCGACAGCACCTCGCTCAAGTAATATACCGGTCTCTGGACAGGTAGCGCCTTGCCTTCCTCCTTGTGCTCGACTACAATGACTGTGCTGACTACTCGGCTGGTGGCGGCAATGTATAGGAGCATGGGCTCTTTGGGAGTCGGAGCCGCCAGCACAGGAGGAGTAGTCAACATCTTCTTTAGTTGGAGAAAAGCCTCGTCCGCCTTGGGAGTCAACTCAAAGAAGGTCGTCTTCTTCATGAGCTGATACAGGGGGAGAGCCTTCTCGCCTAGCCGACTGATGAATCGGCTGATGGATGCCAAACAGCCGGTGAACTTCTGCACATCTAACAGTCGTCTGGGTGCTTCCATCCTCTCGATGGCCTTGATCTTCACAGGATTGCACTCTATGCCGCGTTCGGAGACCAAGAAACCGAGGAGCTGGTCGGCTGGTACTCCAAAAACGCACTTCTCTGGGTTGAGTTTGATCTGGAATCGGCGCAGATTCTCAAAGGTTTCCTTGAGGTCCTCCAGCAAGGTTCCACGCTTCTCCGTCTTCACCACTACATCATCCACATAGACGTGGGCATTTCTGCCGAGTTGCTTCAGGAGGCACTTCTGCATGCAACGCTGAAAGGTGGCGCCGGCGTTTCTTAAGCCGAACGTCATGGTCAGGTAGCAGAAGGCTCCAAACGGCGTGATGAAGGCGGTCTTCAGTCTGTCAGCCGGGTTCAGCTTGATCTGGTGATATCCTGAATATGCGTCTAGGAAACTCAACAGCTCGCATCCGGCTGTGGAGTCTATCACCTGATCAATTCTCGGCAGAGCAAATGGGTCCTTGGGGCAGGCTTTGTTGAGGCTCATGTAATCAATGCACATCCGCCACTGCTTGTTCTTCTTCAGCACCAGTACTGGGTTTGCCAGCCACTCTGGAAAAAACACTTCCATGATGAAGCCGGCTGCCAGGAGCCGGGCTATTTCTTCTCCAACAACTCTTCTTTTTTCTTCTGACAGGCGGCTCAAGGGCTGCCTGACGGGCTTCATATCAGATCGGACGTGTAATTTGTGCTCGGCGAATTCCGTCGGGACACCAGGCATGTCCTTGGGGGACCATGTGAAGATGTCGCGATTCTCACGGAGGAAATCGACGAGCTCGCCTTCCTATTTGCTGTCAAGGCTTGTGCCCATGACAGCGTACCTCTCCGGGTGCTCCGGGTCCAACAGTATCTTTTTTGTTTCTCTGGCCGGCTTGAATGATCCTTCTGCTTCCGACTCCTTGGGGTCGGGCGATAACTCGGGCTGCTTGCCGGCCATCGCCACGACCCGATCAAGAAGCCGTTTCTCAGCTGCGATCACCAAGGACTCGGCCAGCCGACTGCTTTCGGCCGCGCAAGCGGACGACTTCCTGTAGTCGCCGGACACGGTTAGGATTCCCTTGGAACTCGACATCTTCATCTTGAGGTAGGCGTAGTGGGGGACCGCCATGAACTTGGCCAAGGCGGGTCGGCCAAGCAATGCATGGTATGGGCTTTCAAGGTCCACCACCTCAAACCAAATTGGCTCTCGGCGGAAATGATCCTTGTCTCCGAAGAGGACATCTATCAGGATCTTGCCGATTGGCGAGCAGGAAAGGCCGGGAAAGATTCCGTGGAACACAGTCCGGCTGCTCTGAAGCTGTCTTCGCTTGATTCCTAATTTCTCCATTGTATCCTTGTACAGGATGTTGATACTGCTGCCTCCATCTATCAGTACTCGCGAGAAGCGAGCGGCCCGCCTATCTGTGGCGAGTGTGGCGCCTAAGACCAAGGCGTAGGAGCCTGGACTCGGCATCACCTCTGGGTGATCAGCTCTGCTCCAACTGATAGGCTTCTCGGACCAATGCATGAACTCTGGAGTGCTTGATGCAACCGCACTCACTTCTTGCTGCTGTTGGCGCCTGCTGCGTCGGTCATCCGCTACACTGGTGAGCACCACATAGGCTCCGTGCTCATCTGGGAACTCGTCTTGTATCGCGCCGACTGGCCTGACGGCCGGCTGCTGGGGCGGCGGTGGAGGAGGCGGCCCAGCAACAGGGGGAGGGAGCAGGCCGTCCCCCTTGGCGATTCTGGTCAGCCAGTGGCATTTCCTGGTGGTGTGGTTTGACGGCTTCGCGCCGCTGTGAAACTTGCAGGGACCATCTAGAGTCTTCTCGTAGGAGAAAGTCGGCAGCCAGTTGGACTTGCCGCCCTTCTGTCGCTTTGCCGGAGGCGGTCCCTCCAACTGCTGGTCCTCTGCTGTTGCCACTTGCCGACTGCTGGAAGTCGGCTGCGGGGCTTTGCGCTTCTGGTCATTCTGCTGTTGCCGCCGACTGGTGTCTCCAGCCGGAGTTCTTGGAGCCTGAGGGGCGACTTTGCCAGTTGTGCTGACCCGAATCTCCGCCTTCATGGAGGAGTCGGCCGTGGCGTACTTGTCCGCTGTGATCAGCAGCTCATCGAGGGTCTCCGGCTCGTCGCAGAGGAGCTTGTGTTTGAGGAGGGTGCCTTCTCTGCACCCGGTAGTAAAGTACTCGATGGCCTACACCTCGTGCATGCCCTCGCAGGAGTTCCGGAGTTCGCCCCAGCGCGTGAGGTAGTCGCGAGTAGACTCGTCAGGGCCTTGCACGCACAAGGAGAGCTGACGTGGCTTGGGAGGTCGCTTGTACGTGCTCGTGAAGTTGCGGACGAAAGCCTCGGTGAAGTCGACCCAGCTGTTGATGCTGCGAGGNTCGGTCATCCGCTACACTGGTGAGCACCACATAGGCTCCGTGCTCATCTGGGAACTCGTCTTGTATCGCGCCGACTGGCCTGACGGCCGGCTGCTGGGGCGGCGGTGGAGGAGGCGGCCCAGCAACAGGGGGAGGGAGCAGGCCGTCCCCCTTGGCGATTCTGGTCAGCCAGTGGCATTTCCTGGTGGTGTGGTTTGACGGCTTCGCGCCGCTGTGAAACTTGCAGGGACCATCTAGAGTCTTCTCGTAGGAGAAAGTCGGCAGCCAGTTGGACTTGCCGCCCTTCTGTCGCTTTGCCGGAGGCGGTCCCTCCAACTGCTGGTCCTCTGCTGTTGCCACTTGCCGACTGCTGGAAGTCGGCTGCGGGGCTTTGCGCTTCTGGTCATTCTGCTGTTGCCGCCGACTGGTGTCTCCAGCCGGAGTTCTTGGAGCCTGAGGGGCGACTTTGCCAGTTGTGCTGACCCGAATCTCCGCCTTCATGGAGGAGTCGGCCGTGGCGTACTTGTCCGCTGTGATCAGCAGCTCATCGAGGGTCTCCGGCTCGTCGCAGAGGAGCTTGTGTTTGAGGAGGGTGCCTTCTCTGCACCCGGTAGTAAAGTACTCGATGGCCTACACCTCGTGCATGCCCTCGCAGGAGTTCCGGAGTTCGCCCCAGCGCGTGAGGTAGTCGCGAGTAGACTCGTCAGGGCCTTGCACGCACAAGGAGAGCTAACGTGGCTTGGGAGGTCGCTTGTACGTGCTCGTGAAGTTGCGGACGAAAGCCTCGGTGAAGTCGACCCAGCTGTTGATGCTGCGAGGCTTCAGACTGTTCAACCACGTTCGGGCCGAGCCCTGGAGCATGAGCGGGATGTATATTACGGCAACACGCTTGTTGCCGTTCGCTATGTTGACGGCTGTGGAGTAGTCGATCAGCCAATCTTCCGGCTTCACGGTGCCGGTATATTTGGGCGTGTCTCGGGGGAGCGTGAACCCTTTGGGAAAGGGCTCATCTCGGATGCGGGGTCCAAAGCAGGGGGGACCCAACTCGTCTTCTTCTTCCAGCTCCAGGGATCGGTGGAGTCGGTCGATCCGGTGGCGGGCGTCGTTCTCTCCGACTCCCTCTCGGCGGCCAAGGCGGTCGCCGAGAGTCAGATGTTCCACGGGCGGCGGGGAGACTCACCTTTCTCTGCGAGGAGGGGGAGGAAGGTAGTCGTCCCGCCGTTCCACCGCTTTGGGGCGGCCGTGTTGGTCGCGCTCGATGGTGATGTGAGTCCGACTGTGGCTGACAGCCGGCTCCTTGTCCTTCTTCCCACGGGCCCC
>CAJFDF010000204.1:4446-15207 GCA_904067115.1 Aegilops sharonensis
TAGGCAGCCTCTTATAAATCAGGTAAATGCCATACATTACTCATTTGTGCTTTATATGCATGTTATAGTAGTATAAATAATTGGTCCATAAATCAGTGTGCTACCACCATTATAGATAGAGAACCATCAGAAAGAAGACATTTGTGATATCCTTCACATGAATGTATACATGATGAGCTGACGGAAACAATCTGATTCCGTGTATTACAGGAAAAACTTGAAGAAAAGAATGGGGTGGTGATATGTTTGGTGAAGAAAAGAACGGGGTGGTATCAATAGAACATTTTTTATCAGCAGGAGTTTTTTTAGTGTGTTATATATTCCTTGCTTTCTGTACATGTATTATATTTACATACATAGTCATGGTGGTATGTCCATTCCTACTGCAGTACTCTTTTTAGTGTGTTATATATTCCTTGCTTTCTTTTCATGTGTTATATTTACATACATAGTCATAGTGGTATGTCCATTGCTACTGCATTACTCTTTTTAGAATGTAGCATTTGCACTCTGTCATGTAGTGTATCTGGTATGGCTCAGGCCTTGATGTGCTTGATTGTTCGACTGATACAATAATGGCATGTTCGTCATTCAAAACAATATAAGGTTAAGTGTATTTCTTATCTTTCATGAGAAGGTTATTTTTTGTTTTGTTCTCTTTGCTTTTACTAATATTTCAAGAATGTCTTAAAATTTGTTGAAGAAAACATTGGTCCCGCTCCAGTTAATTTAAAAGGGAACTTTAGTTTCATGTTTTTAGTTCACGCCTTCTGACACTCGAACTATAGCTTCTCGCATATGAAGCAATATAACTTCAGTTCACCCCTTTTAGTTTTGTTGTGCATAATTTCTTACTTACAATTGCAAGTTTACAACCCAAAATAACTGAACAAAATGAAAGGAGTTCCTCTCAGTTCATTGCTCTGACCTTTTCTGTTTGTTTTGCTCTTCATCTAAGCATGCCAGGTGTTTTATGTGATGGCAGGTGCAAGCGTGCTGCCTTGGCAGATACATATATAACAAAGCAGATGTCTGAATTCAAGTCGAAAGGGAGAGGATATATGCCATAAATAAAAAGTTATGTACCCTTGATTTCATCCATCTGATTTTGGTTTCGCAAGACTGAAGGCAAGCGTCATTGTGCCATCCTACTACATGCCATGGAGACATTCATCTCTATCCCTGCAGTTAAGCAACGCGACACACTGCCGCCACAATTCTACTGGATCTCCTTGGTGGACTCTCTTATTATCTTTCTCACTGACAAGATGGATTGTTCCGACAAACTGCAGCCACCCTAAAATCCTAAGACCTGCGAGTTGATGAGAAAGTCGTTTCCCACCAGGACACCTGCTTCAGACTCTGGTGGCTGTTGAGGAACAGATCGATCCATCAACACCCATGTTCATGGAATCATGGACATACTCCACATGGCGGCATCATGTGTAGTCTAGCCATCAGAGCATCAGGCCGAATATGTTGCGCATGAATACAATGTATATATATCCCTATATGTGGTGTTCATAGCAGGGTTCATGTCAATACGCCAGATAGAGGATGTGCTGGCCAATGCAAAATCCACCTGCCGTTTGTTTTGAATGGTATGTTTCCTCTGATCGCTTCACATGTTGAATTGCAGCCTCCGAACTACGGAATAAAGGCAAATATTTTTTCATCTAATGGCTTCACATGTTGAATTGTAGACTACCTCTGGAGTATGAAAAAAAAAATATTTTTATTACTACAGGATCTAACTTCAGAGTTTATGATGCTTTAAAGTAAAATGATGATTTGGCTAGCTTAGTTAGGAGCAAGCTATTCAAAAAGGTTTGTTGTGGTAAATGCGCTAAATATTAACAGATGTTAAGACATTACTACCTATATGTTATATCCTGCATCTACTTCTCACATTATACATATGGTGCACTATTTTGGTGTCTAAATAATAGCATGGTTGGGAAAATCAGGCAATCTAGCAGAAAACGAGACTGCATTGTCAACTGTGTTGTTAGTTTCTAGCATATGAAGCAATAATATCTCTAGCTTAGGTTCAGAGAAAGGTTCGCTTAACTATTATGATTTTATTTGGCTCCTGGATAATTCATACATAGTCATTCTCTGTAAATTCGTAGTCTGAACCAAGGGTCAGTAAAATCTTCTTATCATCAGTATTGCTTTTGCTGTATAAGAGCTAACAACTGTAGATTATAGAAACTGACCAAATTGCCGCTGCTACTTCCATTTGTTCGAAAGAAAAACACTGTGTTTTTCTTTCTTCAACCAAAAAAAGTCACTTCTCTCAGCGACCAACAAAGAAAGAGCTTACTGCTCTTAATGACAAATTGAATACATATTATGGCGGCCCAGGACATAAGAAATTTGCATCGAGCAAAGTGGGTTGACCGTGGAATACTACTACTACTACTATAAACAAATAGGTTTTTGTTCCCGTATACATGAGTGGCAGAATGCTATATATATTTTGCTTCACGAAATTTAACAAGTATTGAAATTAGAAGAGTTGTCATATATTAAAATTTACTGAATTTCTCACTTTAATTAATGAAGAAGAAGAAAAAAAATATCTACCTAACTCAATTATATAATTTCTCACATATATGTATGGGTTATATACAGAAATATGCATGATATGAAAAAGGAAAATTGTCTTTGTGATACTATAAAGTTTGAGTTGTTGCCAGTGAAAAGATTAGTACATTATGAATAACAAACAAATAATACATGACTAAGCAACAATTTCAATGGTGTATTGTGCGTCCGTGTTCTCACATTTCTATTCTAACTCCTTTTGTAGGCTAGCCCGTGCTGCAGGTGCACGGGTTGATGACTAGTATATATAACCCGTATATATATATGAACTAGTGAATCTGTACAGTCTGAGCTGAAAGTCCTGCATTGCCTGACTAATTTCTGCCTTGTTTGCACAGAGTCGGTCGATGGAGTCATAGTCAGATTAACATCCTCAAAGCGGTTGTGATTTCGGTAGCATGGACTTGGCACGTGCGGATGTGTTCGCCTCGCCTACAAGAAGGCATGATTTTAATCTACAGTTGACACACTTGTCAGAGCTAATGGCTAGCTGGTGTCTATTTTAGACTGTTGTTGTTCTTCGTTTGATGCTATAGTCGTCTGGATCCAGGGTTCGGTTGGTGTAACATCAATCGATTGTGTGGCTGTTCCCTGCCAAAATTAAGAATGTGACACTGGAATTTAGTCAACGGTTGTGATACAGTGTTTCTGTGTTTGTAAGAACAAGGCTCGCTGGGCCTGGTGTTGATTGTTTTGTACACAAAGTTCCTTTGTATTGCCTATGTGTATGCAGGATTAGTTTACATCAGTGTGTATGGTGTTGATGTGACCCGTATGTTGGGCACCAAGAAAGCTAGTAATGCAACTTGTTCTCATAAGCTATTTGATTTGAATTAGCCTCATAAGATCCATAGTCAGGGCACTCTTTCTTTTTTTTCCTTTTTAATACAGTTTGAACACTTTAGCTGCCTCTTTCTGAGTATCCCATGCCACAATGCATGCCAAATATAAGCATTAGTCTATGCATCTTGTCGACACGATTCACATGCCAAAAAATCACTTACAGCAAACCCAGTTTTTAGTGTGTGTTTCACTAACGCACACCATCACACACACCGTACAAATTACAGAGCCCATGTGCTGTTAAAACTAAGCGGCATGTCATCCAGGTAGAAGCAATATATCTGCTACACACTTACCTGTTGCTATATATGACGTGTGAGTTTTCTATGGACTGTTCGTTAAAGTTCGTTATGAATTCATTATAGTACTATTTATTGTACTAGACTGTAGAATCTCTCGAGGTGTGCTTTGTTCATCATGGAATATTTTAGTGACAAGCTCGGTGGCAACCATGAAGGGAAGGACCTGCCTTTTACTCAAATATGAGAGGCCTGCCTTAGAGGTACATGTTGTATCTCAACACTGCAATATTTTAGTGACAAGGTTGGACGCATGAGGCCGGCAGGGCCGGTCCTGAGATTTTAGGGGCCCGGGGCGAAACTATAATCCGGAGCCCTTCGGGGCCCTTAGTATAAATATCTAACTAGTAATCATCATATTAGATATAATTTCACGCACCTCTTCATTGCTCATTTCTCTTGAGTAATGACTATACGAAAAATGTTTTAAAGTTTTATACAAAGGATATTTAGCGTTTTCTTCCTTCCTTTTAGGCCCATTTTCTACTAATATGTCCCTCACTTTGTTATCAAGACTACCCCAATAGCTTGGATCATAATATCCACAATAATAACCAGTTCCTCATCAACACTAGCAGATTCTGCCGCTGATGAATTAAATATGGGCTCATGATCACTCACGTTGATAGCATCCATGTCGATGTCAACATCATCTTCTATAGGGGTATGACCATCATCTTTCGGATTGGCTTTTGATCATCCGCGAGAACTATCACCAACTTCTCTGAATTTCTTGAAGTGCTCGTATTGCTTTTATAGCATTTATTAAAAAAAGGATCCTTTTAATGCCCCTTTCTCCTCATCTGCCTCCTTTTTTTTCTTTTATAACTTCTGGATGGATATTTTCTACCCAAAGCCGACATGACCTTGCTGAAATTGAAAGGAACAATTAGCAGCAAGATAATTAAAATATTAGATTAATTACATACGATCTTCATGTAATATCATGAAAAATCTGGTAGGGCATAATATAGTACCTCCTCTCTGTAATCTAATCTGCCTATGTGTGCTCAATTCTCGAAGGTTTGATCGCCCAGCCAACAATTCCCTATTGACATGTTGATTCGGGAATCAGGATTAAAAAACACAAGAAGAACACTGAACAGTAGAAGAGGAGAGGGCAGATGGCACGGCAGACCCGCAGAGGGCGCGATGAGAGACGTACCTGCTGACTCTACCTGCTGGCTGCTGCAGTCGGCGGACGGCGGCAGTCCGCAGTCGTCGTCTCATTCCGTTGTTCGTCGGGTGGTCGGAGGCCGCAGAGACGCGGATTGAAGATGACGAGTCGATGATTAGACGAACAGAGCAGCTGTCAGCGGAAGAACGACTGAACGATCCCGAAGGAAAAGGAAACCGTGAATCCAGCGATTCCTTTCCTGTGCACGTCTTGTGCCTTGCCTGTACGTGGACATGGTGCAAACATGGGCAAGGCCCACATCTCTCTTCTTCTTTCCTAGGATGAGGCGTCGCTTTTTTTTTGCGGGGAATTTCAGAGAGCTTTATTAATGAAAAGCATTCGCTGGGCAGTCAGTCAGAAGGCTGCTAACCAGGAAGTTAGGGGTGGAGTCCAGCCAGCTTTCGGTCATATCAAGCGTACATGCACGCTTGGCACACAGGTGTGCAGGACCATTAGCGGCTCTTATTACATGCGAAATATGAAAAGACAAAAAGCTAGCAGAGAGCTCTCTAATTTCTGAAAGTATCGGTGCTACAGCCGAACGATCGGTGTAGCTAGAGTTCCAGAGGTTAACTGCCTCAAGACAGTCGGATTCCAGTCGCACGTGCGTGTAGCCTCGAAGCTTCGCGAAGATGACATCCTCACGTAGGGCTAGCACTTCAGCAATGAAAGGATCTGTGACCCCAGGGTGGGGTTTGCATCCAAGCGCCCAGGAATGTCGAGGAAGAGCGGGCTACTCCCCCCATGCCGGCGTTGCTGGCATCGCGGTGTGTTGCAGCATCTGTGTTGATCGTAACATGATTTCCTTCAGGGGGCTGCCAGCCATGACCCGGCAGCAGTATGAAGCTCTGTCGGGGAATTTCCAACAACGCCAGGTCCTCCCGAATGCGTCGGACTGAGGCAGCTGGATCAATAATCTCCTGATCATGAGTCCATCTGTTGTGGGACATCCAGATAGCCCACATGACAGTAATGATTGTGGCACGTTCCTTGTCTGTGAATTGCAAGTCACACAGAATATCACGTGCCCAAGAGCTGGGATGGAGCCGTGGCAAATTAATCTCGAAGAGCAATCTCGCCTCCTCCCAGAAACGCCTTGCATGCGAGCATTGGACAAGAGCATGCATCAAGTCCTCATTCATGGCAAGTCACAACTTACATAAACTTGTGTCTTTGATATGACGCTGTTGTAGAGTAGATTCATTCGGGATGATTCCTTTGATTACCCTCCACCAGAATACTCTAACTTTTGGAACAACTTTGAGTTTCCATAAGCAGCTCCACATCTGCTCCTCATTCGTTGATGGCCCCGCTACCTGCCCCTCTTCTAGAGCTAAGCGCTCGTTCTGATTCACTAGAGCTCGGTAGGCTGTTTTAACGGAGTAGATGCCGGATCTTTCATGTGCCCAAGCAAGGAAATCCTCCCCGCCTCCCTGACGGAGGGGAATGTTGAGTATCGCCTCCGCGTCCGGTGCGATAAATGACGTTCGTATTAGATCATGCTTCCATGTCCAGTTATCTGTGTCAATGAGATCAGCGACCATATTGACCGTAGAAGCTGGTGGCCTGAACACGGGCTTCATAGAAACAGTTGATGGGATCCACCGGTCGTCCCATATCGAGGTAGAGGCCCCGTCACCAATGCGTTTAACAAGACCATCACTGAGAGCTGCGCGCCCGGCTATGATTGCCCTCCATATGGCTGAAGCAGATTTTGGAGTTGATGCTTGCATAAAATCACAGTCCAGGAAATACCTTCCCTTCATCACTCTGGTGCATAGAGTGTCCGGGTTTGTGAGAAACCTCCATCCGAGATTCCTAAGAAGTGCTAGGTTAAACTGTCGCAAGTCTCGGAAACCCATGCCTCCCTTGATTTTTGGTGTAGCAAGTTTATCCCAGGATATCCAATGAAGAGAGCGTCGATCAACCGAACCCCCCCACCAGAATTTTGCCATGCTTGAGGTCAAATTCTTGCACACTTTTTTGGTTAGCAGAAAACAGGACATGCTGAACGTCGGTATAGCTTGCACAATAGATTTGATCAAAGTCTCCCTGCCTGCACAAGAAAATAGTCGTTCGGACCAGCCCTGCATTTTCCCCCTCGCTCGGTCCCCAATGTGTTCGAAGGTTCCACTTGTAATTCTTCCAACTGCAGTGGGTAGACCGAGATATCGCTCGGAAAAAGCTTCTGACTGTACATTCAAAAGCTGTTTGAGACTCCCTCGTAAGGCCGCCGGTGTGTTTGGGCTGAAGTAGATGGAGCTTTTTGCTCGGTTTACACACTGGCCAGAGGCCTCACCATATATCGTAAGGATATCATTCAGGCGAGATGCACTTTCCACGCTCGCCTTGATGAAAATCAAGCTGTCATCTGCAAACAACAGGTGACTTACCCATGGGGCTCTGAATCCCACACGGATGCCCCGATCAATGTGGTTACCATAATACTTCAGCAGTGACGAGAATCCCTCGGTGCAGAGAAAAAAAAAGATATGGAGACACGGGGCGGCCCTGCCGAAGTCCTCGCGAAGGAGTGAAGTAAGGCAATAATTCTCCATTAACTCAAACAGAGAAGCGGACGGACGTGACACATTTCATAATGAGTCTGACCAGGGTACCAGCAGACCCAAGTCTTAAGAGCATAGCTTCGAGGAAATGCCACTCCACTCGATCGTCAGCTTTCATCATGTCCAATTTGATTGCACATGAGAAGTTTTTTCCTTTCTTTCGCTTCTTCATCGTATGCACACTCTCAAATGCCACAAGGACATTGTCAGTGATCAGGTGACCTGGAACAAATGCACTTTGCTCTTCACTTATTATCTCATCCATGCAGGGCCTCAACCGATTAATTATCGCTTTGACAGCGATTTTATAGAGAACTAGGCATAGTGCAATGGGTCGGTACTGAGAAATATTCTGTGGATAACGTACCTTAGGGATTAATGTGATGGACGTGTCATTTAGTCCTGCCAGTAGTTCACCACCATTCAAAAAATCAAGCACTGCTGGTATAATGTCATGCTTCAAGAGCTCCCAGTGGCACTGATAAAAAGCCTGCGGTGAACCCATCTACCCTAGGTGCTTTGGACGCGGCCATCTGGAATAACGCGTCATGCACCTCTGAAGCTTCGAAAGGTTTGCACAGTAGGTGGTTCATGGTCGGTGTTACTTTATGTGGCACATGTGATAGCAACTCATCACAGTTACTATAACCTTGTGATGTGTATAGGTTTTGATAGAACGCCAGGATTTCTTCTTTATCCTCATCTCCTGAAGTGAAGCGCAGACAGAACCATCAAACCGCTGCAGGTTGGCTATCTTGTTTAATCGTTTGCGCTGCTTTGCTTGCGCTTGGAAATAGGCCATATTGCGGTCCCCCTCGCGCAATCAAGGAACACGGGACCGTTGTTTAAACCATATCTCCTCCAATTTGAGTGCTTCTTGGAGTTTTGACATAGTAGTTTTCTCCTCCTCTGACGGGCCTCGTCCAACTGACTGGCATCGCAATTTGTCAAGCCGCTTCTGTAGTTGTCGGACAGTCCTTGTCAAGGAACCAAATTCTCGAACACCCCAGGGCTTGAGCGTCTGCTCTAGAGCCACGAGGGAGTCCATGACACCATGCAGACCCGGCTGTCTAGCTTGGTTGCGCCAAGTTTCGGCAACCAGGTGATCATAATCATTATGAGACTGCCAAATGTTCTCATAGCGAAAATGTTTCGAAGTATGTGTGTTGCTGTTGGGGTGTTGGTGACGCATATCCAGCAGTACAAAGCAATGATCCGACTCAACTGAACAGATATGGCGCACTTTAACATACTCGAATTTCTGTCTGAATCCCTCATTAGCAAAAGCCCGGTCTAACCGAGTTTTGACATTAGCATGGTCGGTTTGTCGATTGTCCCACGTGTAAGGGACACCTAACCAGCCTAGATCCTGGAGCCCACAGTCGTCGGCAGCATCACGAAACGCTCTCATTTGCCATTCCGGTCTAGCTATCCGACTAAAATGCTCTTCTCCATATAAAGTTTCATTGAAATCTCCCATACACAACCACTCATCATGCACGAGGTTGTGTAGGGTACGAAGGAACCGCCAGCTGTAATGCCTGTTCTCAGCTCTTGGCGCTCCATAAAACCCGGTGAATCGCCAACTCACCGAGTTATCGACAGCATCGCGCACCACAACATCAATGTGGGCCGAGCTATAGTTCTTGAGTTCTACCGAAACATCCTTGGACCAGAAAATACCAAGGCCTCCACTTAATCCGACGCTGTCAACAGCAAAGCATCCAGCAAATCCTAGGGTCTGCTGAAGTTTCTCGGCACGTTTTCCTCTAATCTTTGTGTCCATAACAAAAACCAGAGCGGGGCCTTCTTGCTTCACAACGCTGCGAAGCTCGCGAACTGCCTCGGGGTTCCCAAGCCCCCGGCAGTTCCAGCTTAAGCATATCATTGGGACGGGCAGGGCTGCATTGCAGCCTCTGCCGTATTGTCAGAGTTTGTAGGTGTGGGTTTCTTCTTCTTTGGTTCTCTCACAGCACAATCATCCTCAATGCCCTCTCCCTCCTTAAACAGACTTGTACCTGCAAGTGCCTCCCCATCCGCCTCTGTCGCTGCATGGTTTGTCAAGAGCGGGACCTCAACTCTGCGGTAGACTTGGGTTGGAGGGGGCCCCTTACGCTTTGGGGCTGTATTGCGCTTAACTGGGGAGTTAACCTCGACACCTCCATCGGCAGCAGTACTGGATTCCTTAGTGTCGTTTTTGCTCATCTTGGCTGACTGAGTTTTCGAGGAGCCCTCAGACGATGCCGGTTTCCTTTTCTCCTCCGGTGGCCTAAGGCCTTTACCAAACGGCAGATCACCGTTCTCGTCTCTCGTACCAGGAGTTGGGCATACCCGATCGGAGTGACCTAGATGGCCACATGAAAAGCAAAAGTGAGGTACATTCTCATACTGGATGTCATACGGATCTGTAGAACCTCGCCTTGCAGAATTGATTAGAATCCACCTTCTCAATGGTTTGGCTACGTCAAGAGTAACACGGGCGCGCAGGTAGCCTCCCCCATGATCAAAGTGAATTGAACTAGCCTCCTTATCAATCTGTTTTGCTATTGCGTTGCACCAGGAATCATCATGCAGATTGAAAGGGAGATTAACAACACGGGCCAGACCTTCAGCTTATCAAACTTAAGTTCCGATGGGCACATCCAGTCGTCAAGATCAGAGAGGATGACTGCATTCTTGCTTATGTGCCACGGAGATCCATCCCATACACGGTCTCTGTCTCGCTTCGTTGCAAATTCCGCAACAAACATGTTTTCTCCAGTGATACGGAAGACTAGCCCCCTAGGGTTTCCCCATGCGGGCCTGAGGGCGTTCGAGATGGTGTTGATATCGAGCTTATTGCGGTGCAAGATCTTCCCTGCCACCATCCACTTCTCTGACGCCCCCTCGACGCGATCGTCTAGCATCAAGGGCGTCGCCTCCTCCTCCGAGATGTCAAGCTTGCCAAGTTGATCCTCGAGGCGAGCCCTTGCAGTGCACGGCGATAGCGCCTCCTTCGCCGCCCCGCTGCCGCTTCCGGAGGGTGTCGCCATCCCCCCGGTAGGAACTCCGGTGCGCCCCGCTGATCCGATCTGCGGCCGCCGTCAGGTCCGCCAAACCCTAGTCGCCAGAGCTATTAGGGTTTCCGGAAAAAGTTTTGTTAGGATGAGGCGTCGCTGACCTCGCTACTTTGGCTTCATTTTTTATTTTCGCTCGAAGTATAATACATATACGTACACATACCCTGGGGGGCTATCTTTTGGGGGCCCGGGACGGCCGCCCCGTT
>CAJFDF010000204.1:44032-54874 GCA_904067115.1 Aegilops sharonensis
GAATTTCTGGATAGCATAAAAGGATACTTGAATAAAAGTTTTTCAATGAAGGACCTCGGTGAAGCTGCTTACATATTGGGCATCAAGATCTATAGAGATAGATCAAGACGCTTGATTGGACTTTCACAATGCACATACCTTGATAAAGTCTTGAAAAAGTTCAATATGGATCAGGCAAAGAAAGGGTTTTTGCCTGTATTACAAGGTGTAAGATTGAGTCAGACTCAATACCCGACCACTACAGAAGATAGAGAGAAAATGAAAGGAGTTCCCTATGCTTCAGCCATAGGCTCTATCATGTATGCAATGCTGTGTACCAAACCTGATGTGTGCCTTGCTATTAGCTTAGCAGGGAGGTACCAAAGTAATCCAGGAGTGGATCACTGGACAGCGGTCAAGAATATCCTGAAATACCTGAAAAGGACTAAGGATATGTTTCTCGTTTATGGAGGTGACAAATAGCTTGTCGTAAAGGGTTACGTCGATGCAAGCTTTGACACTGATCCGGACGATTCTAAATCGCAAACCGGATACGTATTTTTATTAAACGGTGGAGCTGTAAGTTGGTGCAGTTCTAAACAAAGCATCGTGGCGGGATCTACATGTGAAGCGGAGTACATAGCTGCTTTGGAAGCAGCAAATGAAGGAGTCTGGATGAAGGAGTTCATTTCCGATCTAGGTGTTATACCTAGTGCATCGGGACCAATGAAGATCTTCTGTGGCAATACTGGTGCAATTGCCTTGGCAAAGGAATCCAGATTTCACAAGAGGACCAAGCACATCAAGAGACGCTTCAATTCCATTCGGGACCAAGTCCAAGTGGGAGACATAGAGATTTGCAAGATACATACGGATCTGAATGTTGCAGACCCGTTGACTAAGCCTCTCTCACGAGCAAAACATGATCAGCACCAAGACTCCATGGGTGTTAGAATCATTACTGTGTAATCTAGATTATTGACTCTAGTGCAAGTGGGAGACTGAAGGAAATATGCCCTAGAGGCAAAAATAAAGTTATTATTTATTTCCTCATATCATGATAAATGTTTATTATTCATGCTAGAATTGTATTAACCGGAAACATGATACATGTGTGAACACATAGACAAACATAATGTCACTAGTATGCCTCTACATGACTAGCTCATTGATCAAAGATGGTTATGTTTCCTAACCATAGACATGTGTTGTCATTTGATTAATGGGATCACATCATTAGGAGAATGATGTGATTGACTTGACCCATTCCGTTAGCTTAGCACTTGATCGTTTAGTATGTTGTTATTGCTTTCTTCATGACTTAAACAAAGTTCCTGCAACTATGAGATTATGCAACTCCCGTTTACCGGAGGAACACTTTGTGTGCTACCAAACGTCACAACGTAACTGGGTGATTATAAAGGTACTCTACAGGTGTCTGCAAAAGTATATGTTGAGCTGGCATAATTCGAGATTAGGTTTTGTCACTCCGATTGTCGGAGAGGTATCTCTAGGCCTTCTCGGTAATACTCATCACCTAAGCCTTGCAAGCATTGTAACTAATGAGTTAGTTATGAAATGATGTATTACGTAACGAGTAAAGAGACTTGCCGGTAACGAGATTAAACTAGGTATTGGATACCGACGATCAAATCTCGGGCAAGTAACATACCGATGACAAAGGGAACAACGTATGTTGTTATGCGGTTTGACCGATAAAGATCTTCGTAGAAAATGTAGGAACCAATATGAACATCCAGGTTCCACTATTGGTTATTNACGAGATTAAACTAGGTATTGGATACCGACGATCAAATCTCGGGCAAGTAACATACCGATGACAAAGGGAACAACGTATGTTGTTATGCGGTTTGACCGATAAAGATCTTCGTAGAAAATGTAGGAACCAATATGAACATCCAGGTTCCACTATTGGTTATTGACCGAGAATAGTTCTAGGTCATGTCTACATAATTCTCGAACCCGTAGGGTCCGCTCGCTTAACGTTACGATGACAGTTTTATGAGTTTTGATGTATCGAAGTTTGTTCGGAGTCCCGGATGTGATCACGGACATGACGAGGAGTCTCGAAATGGTCGAGACATAAAGATTGATATATTGGAAGCCTATGTTTGGACTTCGGAATAGTTCCGGGTGAAATCGGGATTTTACCGGAACACCGGGGGGTTACCGGAACCCTCCCGGGGGTTAATGGGCCTTAGTGGCCCATGAGGGAGAAGAAGAGGGCCGGCCAGGGCAGGCCGCGCGCCCCCTCCCCCCCCCCCCCCTAGTCCGAATAGGACAAGGAAGGGGGGGCGGTGCCCCCTTTCCTCTTTCCCTCCCCCCAAGTCCTAATCCAACTAGGAAAAGGGGGGGGGAGTCCTACTCCCGGTGGGAGTAGGACTCCTCCGGCGCGCCTCCTCCTAGGGCCGGACGCACCCCCCCCCCTTGCTCCTTTATATACGGGGGCAGGGGGGCACCCTAGAACACACAAGTTGATCTACGGATCGTTCCTTAGCCGTGTGCGGTGCCCCCCTCCACCATATTCCACCTCGGTCGTATCGTCGCGGAGTTTAGGCGAAGCTCTGTGCCGGTAGAGCATCATCATCGTCACCACGCCGTCGTGCTGACGGAACTCATCCCCGACACCCTGCTGGATCGGAGTCCGGGGATCGTTATCGAGCTGAACGTGTGCAGAACACGGAGGTGCCGTACGTTCGGTACTTGGATCGGTCGGATCGTGAAGACGTACGACTACATCAACCGCGTTGTCATAACGCTTCCGCTTTCGGTCTACGAGGGTACGTGGACACACTCTCCCCTCTCGTTGCTATGCATCACCATGATCTTGCGTGTGCGTAGGAATTTTTTTGAAATTACTACGTTCCCCAACAGGAATAATTGCTTGAACTAAAAAAATAAACTAGTTCTATTGATTTTCTTGCTAAAAATAAACTACTTCTATATATAGTAAAATAAAGTAGTTTTCTTAAATCAACTAGTTCAACTACTACTAAGCACTTAATTACTATAAATAAAATAAAGTAGTACTTACTAAAAATAAACTACTTCTATATATAGTAAAATAAAGTAGTTTTATTAAATCAACTAGTTCAACAACTAATCAAGCACTTACGCATAAAACACATCTCATCTATATATAGTAATTTCTATGAACAAAAAAAATTCCACAAACATCTCATCTCGTCTCCACAAAACACATCTCATCTCATCTCATTTCATCCAAAAATAATTCTTTGCACATTCTTTGCATATGAACATACATACATTTACTTTTTTTTCTTAAATGTAACATATGTACATTTTCTTAAATGAGCATATGAACATACATATCACCAAAAAATAGACCTTTTTCTTTGCATGTGTACATAAAAAAATCTATACACACCAATCCATCCATCAATCCATATAATATAAATACATCAATCCATCCATCTATATATATGAAAAAAAATTAAAGAAAAAATTCTATGAACCTAAAAAATTCTAGGAAGCATGGGCAGGGGCGGCGGCGGCAACGCGTAGGGGCAGGGGCGGTGGCGGAGGCAACTCGCGGGGCTGGGGCGGTGGCGGTGGCAGCGCAGGGCAGGGGCGGCGGCGCGCGGCGGTGGAGCAGGGGGAAGGGCAGCGGAGCTCTCTGGGGGGCGGCGGCGGCAGCGCGCAGGGGCAGGGGCAGCGGCGGCGGCGCGCAGGGCAGGGTAAGGGCAGCGGCGGCAGCGCAGGGCAGGGGCGGCGGCGCGCGGCGGTGGAGCAGGGGGAAGGGCAGCGGAGCTCTCTGGGGGGCGGCGGCGGCAGCGCGCAGGGGCAGGGGCAGCGGCGGCGGCGCGCAGGGCAGGGTAAGGGCAGCGGCGGCAGCGCAGGGCAGGGGCGGCGGCGCGCGGCGGTGGAGCAGGGGGAAGGGCAGCGGAGCTCTCTGGGGGGCGGCGGCGGCAGCGCGCAGGGGCAGGGGCAGCGGCGGCGGCGCGCAGGGCAGGGTAAGGGCAGCGGCGGCAGCGCAGGGCAGGGGCGGCGGCGCGCGGCGGTGGAGCAGGGGGAAGGGCAGCGGAGCTCTCTGGGGGGCGGCGGCGGCAGCGCGCAGGGGCAGGGGCAGCGGCGGCGGCGCGCAGGGCAGGGTAAGGGCAGCGGCGGCAGCGCAGGGCAGGGGCGGCGGCGCGCGGCGGTGGAGCAGGGGGAAGGGCAGCGGAGCTCTCTGGGGGGCGGCGGCGGCAGCGCGCAGGGGCAGGGGCAGCGGCGGCGGCGCGCAGGGCAGGGTAAGGGCAGCGGCGGCAGCGCAGGGCAGGGGCGGAGGCGTAGGGCAGGGGGAGAGGGGGTAGAGCTCACTGGGGGGCGGCGGAGCTCACTGGGGGAGGCTCGGGGAAGGGCGGCGCAGCAGTAGCCTGGCGGCGTCGGCGTCGGTGTCGATCGGCGTCAGGGCAGGGCGTCGGCGTCGAGAGGAGAATGGGAGGTGGGGGAAAATTTCCTAAGTGTTGTATATATAGACAGAGCATTGGTCCCGGTTCGTGGCACCAACCGGGACCAATGCCCCCCTTTAGTCCTGGTTGGTGCCACCAACCGGGACCAAAGGTCTCTTTTCAGCAGCCGAAAGGGCGGGAAGCAGAGGCCTTTGATCCCGGTTGGTGGCACCAACCGGGACTAAAGAGGGGGCGTTTGTCCTAGTTGTTACCAAGAAACGGTTTTAATACAACCCTTTAGTCCCGGTTGGTGGCACCAACCGGGACTAAATGCCCTTGCACAGCAGCGTGGGGGTGGGAGTTTAGTCCCACCTCGCTAGTTGAGAGGGGCGCGCATTGGTTTATAAGCCCCACTGCCGCACCCCTCTCAACCTCCTCTCCATTGCAGGCTTACGGGGCTACTTGTTACTGCTATGCCTGATGGGCCTGCTGGCCCTGCTGCGGGCCTGAATCCTGGCCCATGGATGGGTTTCTAGTCGTATTCAGGCTGTGGTGGCCCAGTAGGTGGCAATTTTTTTATTTTTTCCTAGTTTTTTGTTTTCTTTTTTGCTTTATTTATTTTGTTTTTTTTTGTTTCTACTTACAACAAAATACTTATTTATTTTATTTTATTTTGTTTCTAATTACTTATTTATTTTATTTTATGATAATTCTTTTTGCTACTAAAGTTTCTAACAAAAAAAGTTCTTTATGAAAATTCTTTTTGCTTCTAATGATTTTGAACAGAAAATACTTTGATATAATTTTAGTTTCAATAATACTAGAGGTTGCTTATAACGTTTTGAATAGAAAATACGTTGATAATTTTAGTTTCATAAATTTTTTATGTTATTAAAGTTTATTTTATTTTATTTTGTTTCTACTTATATATTTTATTAAAGTTTATTTTATTCTGTTTCTAATTACTTATATATTTTATTTTATTTTATGATAATTGTTATTTTCCATGCATTTACTGATTATTTTGAGCTATAAGACCCTGAAATTGAAAAGCACTACAAATGAACTCTGAAAAGGTTGAAAGTTGGCATGGTATCATCATTTCACCCACATAGCATGTGCAAGACAATAGAGAGGGTTACGGCAAAAACTGGATGCACTTTGTGTACAAAACGGACAATCTCTTTCGAAGTATCAGGGTTTCATACGGAAACTCGTCTGTTACAACAGGCATTTCAAATGAACTACGAAAAGGTTGAAAGTTGGCATGGTATCATCATAATAGTTGTGGAGAGAAAGTCTTCACTTTTTTTCGCTTGTATGCTTTGCTTATTGCGCCGTAACCATGGATAATCTTCATCGTTTATCAGGATGCTTGGGTCAGCCTTGACTTTGAAGGGATGAATTTCATGAAACTTTTCATAATCTTCAGACATGTCTGTCTTGCCCTCCACTCCCATGATGTCCCTTTTTCCTGAAAGAACTATGTGGTGCTTTGGCTCATCGTATGATATATTCGCTTCCTTATCTTTTCTTTTTCTCGGTTTGGTAGACATGTCCTTCACATAGATAACCTGTGCCACATCATTGGCTAGGACGAACAGTTCGTCAGTGTACCCAAGATTATACAGATCCACTATTGTCATTCTGTACTGTGGGTCTACCTGTACCCCGCCTCCTGACAGATTGACTCATTTGCACTTAAACAAAGGGACCTTAAAATCATGTCCGTAGTCAAGTTCCCATATGTCCACTATGTAACCATAATATGTGTCCTTTCCCCTCTCGGTTGCTGCATCAAAGCGGACACCGCTGTTTTGGTTGGTGCTCTTTTGATCTTGGGCGATCGTGTAAAATGTATTCCCATTTATCTCGTATCCTTTATAAGTCAATACAGTCGAAGATGGTCCCCTGGACAACTAGTACAGCTCATCACAAACAGTGTTGTCACCTCTGAGACGTGTTTCCAACCAACTGCCGAAAGTCCTGATGTGTTCACATGTAATCCAGTCGTCACACTGCTCCGGGTGTTTGGAGCGCAGACTGTTCTTGTGTTCATCGTCATACGGGGTCACCAAGGTAGAGTTCTGTAGAACTATGTAGTGTGCTTGAGACCAAGAATGCCCGTCCCTGCATATTATTGAGTCCGCTCCTAGCGTGCCTTTTCCAGTCAGTCTCCCGTCATACCGTGATTTAGGGAGACCTGTCTTCTTAAGGCCGGGAATGAAGTCAACACAAAACCCAATGACATCCTCTGTTTGATGGCCCATGGAGATGCTTCCTTCTGGCCTAGCACGGTTACGGACATATTTCTTTAGGACTCCCATGAACCTCTCAAAGGGTAACATATTCTGTAGAAATACGGGGCCCAGAATGACAATCTCGTCGACTAGATGAACTAGGACATGCGTCATGATATTGAAGAAGGATGGTGGGAACACCAGCTCGAAACTGACAAGACATTGCACCACATCACTCCTTAGCCTTGGTATGATTTCTGGATCAATCACCTTCTGAAAGATTGCATTGAGGAATGCACATAGCTTCACAATGGCTAATCGGACGTTTTCCGGTAGAAGCCCCCTCAATGCAACCGGAAGCAGTTGCGTCATAATCACGTGGCAGTCATGAGACTTTAGGTTCTAAAACTTTTTCTCTGGAATATTTATTGTTCCCTTTATATTCGACGAGAAGCCAGTCGAGACCTTCATATTGAGCAGGCATTCAAAAAAGATTTTCTTCTCTTCTTTGGTAAGAGCGTAGCTGGCAGGACCTTCATACTGCTTTGGAGGCATGCCGTCTTTTTCGTGCAAACGTTGCAGGTCCTCCCATGCCTCAGGTGTATCTTTTGTCTTCCCATACACACCCAAGAAGCCTAATAGGTTCACGCAAAGGTTCTTCGTCACGTGCATCACGTCGATTGAAGAGCGTACCTCTAGGTCTTTCTAGTAGGGTAGGTCCCAAAATATAGAGTTCTTCTTCCACATGGGTGCGCGTCCCTCAGCGTCATTCGGAACAGCTAATCCGCCGGGACCATTTCCAAAGATTACGTGTAAATCAGAGACCATGGCGAGTACGTGATCACCGGTACGCATGGCGGGCTTCTTCCGGTGATCTGCCTCGCCTTTGAAATGCTTGCCTTTCTTTCGACATTGATGGTTGGTCGGGAGAAATCGACGATGGCCCAGGTACACATTGTTCCTGCATCTTTCCAGGTATATACTTTCGGTGTCAGCTAAACAGTGCGTGCATGCGTGGTATCCCTTGTTTGTTTGTCCTGAAAGGTTACTGAGAGCGGGCCAATCGTTGATGGTTACAAACAGCAACGCATGCAGGTTAAATTCCTCCTGTTTGTGCTCATCCCACGCACGTACACCGTTTCCATTTCATAGTTGTAAAAGTTCTTCAACTAATGGCCTTAGGTCCACATCAATGTTGTTTCCAGGTTGCTTAGGGCCTTGGATGAGAATTGGCATCATAATAAACTTCCGCTTCATGCACATCCAAGGAGGAAGGTTATACATGCATAGAGTCACAGGCCAGGTGCTGTGATTGCTGCTCTGCTCCCCGAAAGGATTAATGCCATCCGCGCTTAAAGCAAACCTTACGTTCCTTGGGTCACCTGCAAACTCAGCCCAGTACTTTCTCTCGATTCTTCTCCACTGCGACCCATCAGCGGGTGCTCTCAACTTCCCGTCTTTCTTACGGTCCTCACTGTGCCATCGCATCAACTTGGCATGCTCTTTGTTTCTGAACAGTCGTTTCAACCGTGGTATTATAGGAGCATACTAAATCACCTTCGCAGGAACCCTCTTCTTGCGGGGCTCGCCGTCAACATCACCAGGGTCATCTCGTCTGATCTTATACCGCAATGCACCACATACCGGGCATGCGTTCAAATCCTTGTACGCACCGCGGTAGAGGATGCAGTCATTAGGGCATGCATGCATCTTCTCCACCTCCAATCCTAGAGGGCATACGACCTTCTTTGCTGCGTACGTACTGTCGGGCAATTCGTTATCCTTTGGAAGCTTCTTCTTCAATATTTTTAGTAGCTTCTCAAATCCTTTGTCAGGCACAGCATTCTCTGCCTTCCGCTGCAGCAATTCCAGTACGGTACCGAGCTTTGTGTTGCCATCTTCGCAATTGGGGTACAACCCTTTTTTGTGATCCTCTAACATGCGATCGAACTTCAGCTTCTCCTTTTCACTTTCGCATTGTGTCCTTTCATCGACAATGACCCGGCGGAGATCATCATCATCGGGCACATCGTCTGGTTCCTCTTGATCTTCAGCAGCTTCCCCCTTTGCAGCATCACCGTATTCAAGGGGCACATAGTTGTCATCGTCCTCTTCTTCTTCGTTGTCTTCCATCATAACCCCTATTTCTCTGTGCTTGGTCCAAACATTATAGTGTGGCATGAAACCCTTATAAAGCAGGTGGATGTGAAGGGTTTTTGAGTCAGAGTAAGACCTCGTATTCCCACAGCTAGGGCATGGACAACACATAAAACCATTCTGCTTGTTTGCCTCAGCCACTTCGAGAAAACCGGTTCGTCTGCGTGCATTATATATAATTATGTGTGTCAAAAGTAAAAAAAAATTAGACAAGTATCTATGTAAAGTAAGATTTTTTTTCAGAAAGAAGATAAGAACAAGAGGCTCACCACGGTGGTCCCAGCGACGAGATCGGCGCGGACGATCGACGGCGGTGAAGACGGGGACGGGGCGTGACTAACCACTAATATAAACCTAGACAAATCTCGGGAAAAATGGAGCTCGGAGGTCGAGCTTCGAGAGGAGAAAGCTTAACTAGTGTGGCTCGGGCATTTCATCGAACACCTCATGTGCATAGGAGGTGAGCTAGAGCACCCAATGCCCTTCCCCTCACCGGCCAGCAAAAAACAGAGCACTGTGGAGTGCTCTGCTCGCCGGCGATGGGGTATATATAGGCAACTCATTTGCCCCGGTTCGTGGGTGGAACCGGGACTAAAGGCCCTCCTTCTGTCCCGGTTCCTGCCACGAACCGGGACCAATGGTTGTGGGCCAGGAGTGAGGCCCATTGGTCCCGGTTCGTGCCAAGAACCGGGACAAATGGGCCCAGACGAATCGGGACCAATGCCCACGAGGCCCCTGCCGGCCCCCTGGGCTCTCGAACCGGGACAAATGCCTCCATTGGTCTCGGTTCGTGGCAGAACCGGGACTAGTGGGCTGGCCAGGCTCGAACGAAAGCCCCTTTTTCTACTAGTGTATTTCATCATAGTTATGTCATTCCTTTCATGGTTATCTCCCAGCTTATTCATTACTGCAGTTGGATGTTCTTGTTTGCATGATTTACTAGTTGTTATTATTTATATTGTGCTTGTGGAGAAGCTAATCAGCACAGATACATAATTGTGATGCTTTGTCTTGTCTTGTTTGTTTGTTCAAATTGCCCTTTTCAGAGAATTAGACAAGAGAAATCTTTCGTATAGCTTATGCATCCACTATTAAATTAGGCCTATGAAATCAACAATTATTTTCGAGGAATATTTTATGGTCAAGGTGTAGAAGGATTGATAGATCCAATTTACCTTTCCAGTGTTTCTCTCACCTCATGAAAATGCATGCCATTCAAGCATGGCTCTTCTTGTTGCCTTTTTTAATAGATACAAGGAGGCAGAAAAGTGTTCATGTTCACATCTACTCCCTCCGTCTGGAAAAGTTTGTCCCTCAAATGGACGTTTCTAGCACCAAATTAGTGCTATATAGATCCATTTGATGGATAAACTTGGGACAAGCTTTTTCGGACGGAGGAGTATGATTTTATCTTCGACGTTGGGTTAAAATAAATATGCTTAAGTGCTACGGTTTGTATAGCCGCTTGATTGTAATCAGCCACACAACATCCTTTATAGGCGGGGCACTTTTTCTTTTTCTTCCTTTTTGATGATAGTTTGAACATTTCACCTGCCTCTTTTGGTCTGCCAATGCATGCCAAATATAAGCATTAATCTCTATCTCACGCGGTCGGTTCACATGTCAAAGAATCATTGGAACTGACAATGTGGGCCTTACCGCAAACTTTCTAATGTCTCCTTATCTTCTCTTGTCTCCACAAAAATTGCCGCCTCTACCTTATCTCTCCCGTATCCACGCCAGCAACCAGAGCTAGCGATAACTCCAGCAACGAGTGCCTCCTGTGTGCCCTTTGTGCGCCGCCGAGAAGTACGGTAACAAGGACTGCGACGCGGAGCGGAAAAGAATACAAGGAGAAGTAGAACAGTGGTAGTTGGGCAGATCGAGCCAGAGCTAACAACGCCCTGGCTTGCCTCAGCGGAGACAGAGTAGACGAGATGACACCGAGACGAACCAGTGATGATGCGGCTGGCTGTGAGGCGCGGGCAAGGAAGAAACTTAGGGGTGGGGTGGGAGGTGATGCCGGCACCTATGATTCTGTTAAGACACCCCCC
>CAJFDF010000204.1:74225-86906 GCA_904067115.1 Aegilops sharonensis
TGGACTACTCATCAGGAAGCAACATCGCTTGATTTAGGGCATCAAATACATACCGCTTGAAAAAGGATCTTAATAGTGGGAATTAATGACTAGATTAAAAAAATGGTTGTTAGTATAGTAAGCTTCAGCCTCTAAATGGACAATCTTATCTAGGGTTGTAACGGTTGGAAATTTACAATGAACTGTTATGGCAATAACCCAAGGCTCACTATTATTAAATGATAATGGACATCGGCTAGAACTTGATACTCAACTGATCATGATGTTTCCCTAAAAAAATGGTCATGGTGTTGACGTGTGGTAACCCACAAGTATAGGGGATTAATTGTAGCCTCTTTTGATAAGTAAGAGTGTCGAACCCAACGAGGAGCTAAAGGTAGAACAAATATTCCCTCAAGTTCTATCGACCACCGATACAACTCTACGCACGCTTGACGTTCGCTTTACAGGAAACAAGTACGAAACTAGAAGTACTTTGTAGGTGTTTTTGGATAGGTTTGCAAGAAAGTAAAGAGCACGAGAATAAAAACTAGGGGCTGTTTAGATAAAGACACAACTAAATTAGTTTTAGTAAAGAGCTTGTTGTCACGAGAAAGTTATTTGTCCCTAGGCAATCTATAACTAGACCGGTAATCATTATTGCAATTTTATTTGAGGGAGAGGCATAAGCTAACATACTTTCTCTACTTGGATCATATGCACTTATGATTGGAACTCTAGCAAGCATCCGCAACTACTAAAGATCATTAAGGTAAAACCCAACCATAGCATTAAAGTATCAAGTCCCCTTTATCCCATACACAAACAACCTACTTACTCAGGTCTGTGCTTCTGTCACTCACGCCACCCACCATAAGCAAATCATAAACATATTGCAAACCCTACAACGGGGATCTCTCACGCTTGCGCGACACGGAGAGCACCATAGGACAGCACCAATAATAAAACATGCAACTCAAAACAATCTTGACCATCAAATAGCCCATAGGACAAAACAGATCTACTCAAACATCATAGGATAGCCATACATCATTGGGAAATAATATATAGCGTTGAGCACCATGTTTAAGTAGAGATTACAGCGGGTAAGAGAGAGGTTACACCGCTGCATAGAGGGGGGAAGAGTCGGTGATGATGGTGGTGAAGTTGTTGGTGAAGATTGCGGTGATGATGATGGCCACGGCAGCGTTCCGGCGCCACCGGAAGAGAAGGGGAGAGGGGGCTCCTTCGTCTTATTCTTCCTTGACCTCCTCCCTAGATGGGAGAAGGGTTTCCCCTCTGGTCCTTGGCCTCCATAGAGTGGGAGGGGCGAGAGCCCCTCCGAGATTGGATCTGTCTCTCTGTCTCTCTCTGTTTCTGCGTTCTGTTCTGCCGCCCTTCACCGTTTCGTATATATATGGAGATCCGTAACTCCGATTGGACTGAAACCTTCGCCGTGATTTTTTACCAAAAATTAGCTTTCTTGCGACCGAAGAAGGGCATCAACTGCCTTACGGGTGGCCCACGAGGGTCAAGGGCGCGCCCTGGGGGGTAGGGCGGGCCCCCTACCTCGTGCCCACCTCGGACACCGTTTCGCGTTGATCTTTCTCCCAGATTTTTCAAATATTCCAAAAATAAGCTCCGTCCATTTTTATCCCGTTTGGACTCTGTTTGAAATGGATATTCTGCGAAACCAAAAACATGCAACAGACAGGAACTGGCACTGGGCACTGGATCAATATGTTAGTCCCAAAAATAGTATAGAAAGTTGCCAAAAAGTATATGAAAGTTGAATAATATTGGCATGGAACAATAAAAAATTATAGATACGACGGAGACGTATCAACGTGCTTTTACTGTAGTAACATTTTCTAATCTTCAGCAAGAAGGGCTCCTACATTTGAACCATGGTAGAAATAGAGTGGCATTTTTGGGGCATGATAGTGGGCACACACGTGCTTCGAGAATGCAAGTATATTTCGTGTCCCGAGTCACCATTAAATCCCATTAGATTCAAGAGATAAAAGTGTTTAAATGATTTTTATATGTGCTCTAGTCAAATGTTTTATGAGCTTACTAATTATTTTCTTCCAATGTATTCTATTCTTGTGTGTATTTCAGGATCTCCATGCCCTCACGGTGAATTCATCCCTCCCAGTTCCAGACAAGATGTCCATTACCATTTCAGGTATATGCTGCTATCGAATACAATTAACTAAGGACTGGATATCAGGAACATGTGTGAATGAGTTAATTGTCTATACTTGTTTGTAGGAAGGGGGGCAATGGATGTGGTGATTGTGTATGCATTTGATTGTACTGACTCAACCCCAGCCTGGTACACAGTGGATAATGGGATCTTTTGGTTGGTGCAAGAGAAGCTAACCAACTTGTGTGATAGTTGCATGGGCTATATTTACGTCATGTCAACCCCTAACACATACACATCAGATATGAAAATAGTTGACTCAGCTGAGACAAAGGAAACTGGCTACACGGGATTTTCCTGGCGCAGGGTGACCTGCAGTAAAAATATGGCAGCAGGCCTTGCCGAGGCGCATAAAATGATCAGCAATCGTGGTAACCACAACAACATCATATTGTTCTTCTCGGATGGGTTAATAAACAAGGGTGACTTCTTTGATGGAACAGAGAACTTTGTCTCCAAAGTGCATGCCCACACATTTACCCTCGGCGGGGACACATATAACCATGTATGTACCAAATTAGCATTTATCCATCTAAATGATGATCGTCTCATGAATAAGTTTAATTCACTCCTATGTATTGTATACATGCTAGGTTCTCCACTCCATTGCGACCAATTCTCCAGGTGGGATGTTTCACACTAGCACCGTTCCAGAAAGGCCAAATCTATCAACACCCTTCTCAAAACTACTAGATAGCCTCCTTGGCACTACCCCGAAGGATGATGAGATGCCTCTTAGTTCCATTTCAGGTATATATATACATCACAGCACATCTAATCGAATATCAGTCTAGGAGTGATCATCAAGAACATGCATAGTGGGATGAGTGACCAATTGTCCATATTGGTTTGCAGGAAGGGAGCCACTTGATATGGTGATTGTGTATGCCTTTGATTGTACTGAATCGACCCCAGCCTGGCACACGGTGGATAGTGGGGTATTTTGGATGGTGCAAGAGAAGCTGACGCACTTTCTAGATAGTTGCATAGGTTACATCTACGTCGACATGACCCCAAACACATACACATCGGACATGAAAGTAGTTGACCCCAATGAGACAAAGGAAACTGGCTACACGAGTTTCACGTGGCGTAGGATGACCTGCACTAGAAACATGGCATCTGGACTTGCCGAGGCACATAAAATGATCAGCAACCGTGGGCACCAAAATGGCATCATCTTGTTCTTCTCTAATGGCATGATAAACAAGGGAGGCTTCTTTGATGGGACCGAGAACTTTGTCTCCAAAGTGCGTGTCCACACATTTACCCTTGTCGGGGACGAATATAACCATGTATTTATCAAATTAGTGTTGATCCATCTAAATGGTGGTTGCCTCATGATTAAGTTTGATTTATTTCCACGCATTTTATATATGCTAGGTTCTCCACTCCATTGCGAAAAATTCTCCAGGTGGGAAGTTCCACACCAGCCCTGTTCCAGAAAGGCCAAACCTATCAACATCCTTCTCCAAGCTACTGGATAACCTACTTGGCGGAACCCCAGAGGATGATGAGAGGCCTCTTAGTACCATTTCAGGTATAT
Source organism: Aegilops sharonensis (assembly GCA_904067115.1). NCBI lineage: Eukaryota > Viridiplantae > Streptophyta > Magnoliopsida > Poales > Poaceae > Aegilops > Aegilops sharonensis. Next base: position 77,960 of record CAJFDF010000204.1, read on the forward strand.
CTACATATGAACGTCCAATCCAATTTGTTAGTTTAGGAGTGATCACCAAGAACATTTCATAGTAGGATGCTTGAATATCCAATTGCTCATACTGGCTTGTAGGAAGGGGGCCACTAGATGTGGTGATTGTGTACGCCTTTGACTGCACTGAATCAACCCCATCCTGGTACACGGTGGATAATGGGATCTTTTGGTTGCTTCAAGAGAAGTTGACGCACTTCCTTGAAAGTTGCATGGGTTACATCTACGTCGACATGACACCTATCAACATCCTTCTCCAAGCTACCGGATAGCCTACTTGGCGGAACCCTAGAGGATTATGAGAGGCCTCTTAGTTCCATTTCAGGTATATCTACATACAAACCTACAATCCAATCTGTTAGTTTAGGAGTGATCACCAAGAACATTTCATAGTATAGGATGCTTAAATGTCCATTTGCTCATACTAGTTTGCAGGAAGGGAGCCACTTGATGTATGCCTTTGACTGCACTGACTCAACCCCAGCCTGGCACACAGGGATAATGGGGTCTTCTGGTTGGTGCAAGAGAAGCTGACCCATTTCCCTGATAGTTGCATGGGTTACGTCTACGTCGACGTCACCCCAAACACATACACGTCGGACATGAAAGTAGTTGACCCAGCCGAGACAAAGAAAACTGACTACACGGGATTCGCCCGGCACAGGATGACCTGTGGCAAAAACATGGCATCAGGCCTTGCCGAGGTGCATAAAATGCTCAGAAACCGTGGTTATCCCAATGACATAATCTTGTTCTTCTATGATGGATTGATAAACAAGGGTGACTTTTTTGATGGAAACGAAAACTTCATCTGCGAAGTGCCCGTCCACACATTTATTGTTGGCGGCGACACATATAACCATGTACGTATGCATTAAGAGATGTTCGAGTCAAAATCATTGCTTCTAAATTAATCCAATGTATCTCTATGCCTTTCCTGTGTGATAGGGTCTCCAAGCAATCGCAGCAAATTCTCCAGGTGGGACGTTCAATGCAATTCCAGTTCCAGAGAGACCGCATCTCTCAGTGCCCTTCTCGAAGCTACTGGATAGCCTTCTTAGCGGCACAATGGAGGACAGAAGTTATCAATAGTGTGGGTGATTTGTTCAAGTCTCAGAAACGCGCGCAGACACTCCATTTCCAACGCCTTTGATCATTTCCTATGTTGAACTGCCACATACTCTGTAGTACTATCTAATAAGTGAGTGCCACTAACCTGTGTGTGCATAAATTGCATGGATGGGATTGTCTCTCTTTCGTTTTTCTTGTAACCAAACTTTGATTCAAGTCAATGTGATCTCTCTTCTCCTTGTAACCTGTACTGAAACCGAGAGGAGAACAGTGCCATGGATCCGGCCGGCCTTCGTGTTCGTGTCTGGGGGCGACAGCGCGGTTGACAGAAATCATTTCATTGGGTCGGTCTGGTTGTTTCCCTACCTTTTCTCATCTTCTATGCTATCCTTGATTTTTATTTCTTCCCATGCCACTAATTTTCATGTTTGTTGTGCTGATTTTGTTAAGATACTGATAGAAAAAGCTGTTGGGTTGGTTGTCACTTGTCATTCTGTTTCACGGTTCTGTCATTTGCCAGATTTTATTAATAATAACTCCAATGATAAGAATGATGGCTTGAACACCTATCAATCAACATTGAAAAATACACCAGCTAGTTTTACTACAGTTCTTTGTTGATTGGGACCCTTAAATCTTGGTTAATTGAAACCGTTAATTCAACGTCACATTGTTTAGGCAGGGAACAACAAGTCACATTGATGTTACACAAACTGAGCTAGAGGCAGCATGAAAGGAAGAACATAGACATCAGGATCACTTTGTGATAAGTCCGACATAGAAATCAGGATCACTTTGACTCGACCTGAACAAACAAGACCAAAAAAAAGTCAAACAATAGGGAAGAGGAATACCGATTTAAATTCGACACTGTCTGTTCACATTCATTTCTTCAAGAGCAAAAAGGAACAAGCTATAGATCTTCTATTGTGTTGGATATAGTATATCATAGGCTGACGAGGAATATCAAAGGACTAACGAACTTCTAACTTAGGTCACCAAAGAGGGAAAATAGGGGGGTTTTGACAGACAATCAACGAAAAGACAACAATCCTCCTCCATACAATTCGCATGACCACTACCAGCTGAATCCTTCTGATTCAGATATCACACTCTTAGGCAGGGAAGAACCAGATCGATTTTAGACTAACCGGAACATAGACATCAGGACTGCGCTCAGGAGGGGGCAGCAAATAACAGTATTCAAAGGTTCAAATATATATAGCCAAACAAAGGCATGTAAACATGGTGAAATGAGTCCTAGAAAACACAGGTCATGCAAAAGTGGTACTACCTCTATTTCTAAATATAAGACGCTTTAGTAGTTCAATGTGTGATATTTAGGAACAGAGGGTGTACCTTCGTGTTGCAGGACGTCGTACATCACCTAGTAGTATAATAAACTTTCAACTTAGGTCGTTGGGCAGGCACACTCAGCAACCTATGTGCTCTAAATCATATACATACATAGATTATACTTATACTAGGTGTGAAATGTTGAGCTGTCTAAAATAGGAAATGAAATTAAAAGAAAACAGGGTGCCCTGCCTATAACTGGTCCTATGAGGCTGATTTAAATCACACAGCTTGCAAGCACAAGCTTCTCTTTCTATGCAGAGCAGCAACAGAGCTCTTATTTGTGACCATACCAGTCAGATTCATTTCAAAACTGACACTTACATAGATTTATATACGCAGACAAGATGAGTCGTACTTCACCTTCACAATAAAACTATTCCCCAAAAAATTGGCATATTCTAGTATTTTGTGATTTCACGAGGCCTGAAATAATAGTCGATACATAAGTTATATAACTGATTTGTTTTCCTCATATGATTTTCTTGAACAACAGTTTGAACAAACAAGACAACAGACCCTAAACCCTAAACAACCACTACTAACCCATGTGAACATGAATGGCAGGATGACCACTAGTACCAAGTGCAACACCGCATATTCTCATCTTGTAGGCAAGGTGACCACCTTCAGCGAGAAATCCATGCTACTCAAAACACACTCACATTGAGGTTTCAGGACATGGATGTTGATAAAAAAGGCTAGAAATCGCTGCAAAGTAGATGGGAGTTGCGAATAAGTATTCAGAGGGATGGTTCGCAAATTTTCATTCAAAAACCGTATTGTTACGCGTCTTACATAAAGCCCAGCATTGAGCAGCAAGAACAATCCGGAACTTGAACCGCTTAAAACTCTCCCAGCACCACCTCAATGAAAGCACAAAGGTCACCTCTACTTAGTGGCACCCAGTTACAATGTAACATCTCAGCCCAGCAACTCCACACGAATCAGGCAGCAATACACTGAAAAAACATATGATCTACGTCTTCAGGACCCTCACACAACCCACTATCAGGCCCTCTTCTTTTCACAATTGGAATCTCAAAGGCAACTTGTCAAGCAGCAGTTGCCACAGGAAAAACCTTAATTTTCATACGCAGCTTCAGCACACAGGAAACTCTCCTTCATATTGATCCACTCCCCTTACTAGTAAAAATAACTCCAGACTCACATCCAGGTGCTAGGTGCACATTTCAAATTTCAGTTATAACTTATAAGAGAACTCTAAAGCTCACGTACTACGTTCCTACACAAAAATTTGTCCTGAAAGAGATCATCACCAACTCCTCATTGCAGTAAGCTTCAGGAATTTGAATGTCTGGATCAACACATTCACAAAAGAGAGTAGGGGAACGAAAATGCAGAAAAGGTGCATTACCAGACTAGAGAACGTTCCAAACAACTGTCCTCTCCCCATTTTGAACGGCCCCCAAATCCAAATGGTTTCTGCAACAATATCTAAGAAAATTTCTACAGTTCAGTCATTTACCATACGTAAGACAATTGCTGATATGATGTGAAAGAATATCTTTCTTCCTGATGTACAGATTGCAGCCACAATGACAGTGGATCACCTTTGGTTTGCACATTTTTATCGTTTGCATGCATTACTAATGGATGGAAGCAGGGAGAATTCCCCAGCAAGGAAGATGGTTCGACCAGCAGGCCAGGCCAAGGTGGTAGACACAGAAAAACCAGTATTAGAAGAACACAAAATCGTTAAGATAATTACTTGATTTCTCTGCCTATATATTTGTTTTTTGCTCAGCAGAAAAGAAAATATGCATTGTTTTCCCGAAAAAGAGTCAGCTTGCATTAAGATAATTACTTGAGCATTGTGTCACTAACAAATGAACGAAAAGAGGAAATGAAAAACCTAGACACGACTAATATATACCGTTGCCCTGGAACTGGCAATGGCTTCATACCGTTTGTTTCTGCATCTCCGAAGAAACAAATAACTCTCAGCCATGCGCTGTCCACCCCTAGGCATTGTGTACTCTTACCTTGCTTGAGCCCTGTGCTATGGTGTGGTCATGTTTCAGTTAAGTTGGTACAATAGTTTTGCCATTTCTCAGGTTTCATTTGTTATAATAACAATAACAAACTCAAATAGTTAAGGGAAAGATGCAGCTTGTAAATATACAGCAGCTAACTTTACCCATGCTGGTTGATTGAATGAAACTCACTGTCACATAGTAGGCAGAAAGCAGCCACATCCGTTTTACAGAACCCGAAGCTAGAAGTAGCATGAAAACAAGAACAACATAAACATGACCACTGCCAAGAGAACTTCTGTAGATTGTCGCACGCCATCTTGTCAACAAGGTGAACACAACAGCAAGAAACTCCACGCTTCAAAGCCACAATAACTTTGAACTCGGAAAGCTGATCTGACGACGACTCCATCGAATCTGGACAAACAACAGAAAGAAAGGTCGGACATCACAGAAAATTTTCTGCCGATTTGTGCAGAATGAAGAGTTCAAGAGCTTAAAGTAAGAAGCTGTAGGCACTTAGGTAGTATCAGTGTATCACAGGGAAGAGGTACAGTAGTATTGTCACATTGGTTAAGTGCACCCTATCAGACAGGAAAGGCATAGAGATACATTGGATTAATTCTTCATTAGTATGGAGATCTTTGAGCATGTACTTAACTTTAAATGGGAGATCATGATCGTGTATGGACCGGCGGAGACTTTCCTTGTTGAGTTGCATCAAAAGATCTCCAACTCCCTCCTCCCAGTAGTTGTGGGCGGAGACTTTAACCTCATCCGCTCCCCGGATGAGAAGAATAATGACCGGATCAACCTCCCCCAGATACAGTTGTTCAACGACTGGATCGCGGAGCTCGGTCTCCGCGAATTAGAACGAACAGGTGCCCGGTTCACCTGGACAAACCGGCAGGTAGATCCGCCGCAATCCGTCTTGGATCGCGTCCTAGTTTCCCCGGAGTGGGAGTTATGTTGCCCCTTGGCATCGCTCCGTGCGATTACCCGGATCGGTTCTGACCACGTCCCTCTCCTCCTCTCCTCCACGGACGAGCGCCCCCCATCCCGCCGCGTTTCCGGTTTGAGCTCTTCTGGCTCAATCAAGCGGGCTTCCGGGAGGCTGTCGTTGCAAGGTGGATCTCCGCTTGCTCTTCCCCGCATCGCTCCATGTCTGCAGTTGACTCGTGGCAGTTCTGTGCCAAGCTCGCACGCCAATTCATGAAGGGATGGGGTGCTAACCTTGGTCGTGACCTACGCGAGCGCAAAAAGGCCCTCCTGCTGGCTATCCAAGCCCTGGACGCCCGTGCCAACACTTCCGGGATCTCCCCGGATGAATGGATGCTGAGATATGATCTCGAGGACCAGCTCTTGACCATTTACACAGATGAGGAGGCCTACTGGAGGTTGCGCGGTACCCAATGGTGGGTGCTTCACGGTGATGCCAACACCTCCTATTTCCGGGCCATCGCTAACGGGCGGCGGCGGTGGAACTCCATCCACTGTCAGTGGGATGGAGATACGCCTCTCGTTCGCCCCTCGGCCATCCGTGCCCATGTTGACGGCTTCTACAATGCTCTTTTTACCCCCACCCCTCGGGGCGGGGCTAGCCTCGCTCCCGACATTTGGTCGGATAACCAGTTGGTCTTCGTTGAGGCTAATGCGGCATTGGTGGCACCCTTCTACGAGGAGGAGGTTCTTTCCGCTATTAAGGGGATGAACCCCTCCTCGGCCCCGGGCCCGGATGGTTTGCTCGTAAAGTTCTTCAAAACGTTCTGGCAGACCATCGAGCCAGAAGTCATGGCCCTTTTTGAGGAGTTCTACTCGGGGTCCATGGATCTTGGGCACCTTAATTATGGGATCGTTACCCTCATCCCCAAGGTCCCGGGTGCTTCCGATATCCGCCAGTTTCGGCCTATCACAGTGATCAATGTGATATTCCGGATCCTGTCTAAAGCGTACGCCAATAAGGTGATCCTACTTGCCGATGCAGTTACCCACCCTAACCAGTCCGCCTTCATCCAAGGTTGATCTATTCTTGATGGGGTGTTGGTCTTCCACGAAGTCCTGCACGAGGTCCGGGTGAAACACCATCGCGCGGGCTTCCTGAAGCTCGACTTCCACAAAGCGTACGACACGGTCTACTGGCCCTTCTTGCGGGAAGTGCTGCTCCGCAAGGGCTTTGACGACCGGTGGGTGACCAGAGTGATGCATCTCGTCTCCTGCGGTCGGACCGCCGTGAATATTAACGGTGAGATCGGCCCCTACTTCCCCACCCTTTGTGGGGTCTGTCAGGGTGACCCGTTCTCGCCGTTCCTGTTCAACATGGTGGTTGATGCCCATGCCACCATCCTTGATAAGGCCAAAGTAGCTGGCCATATTCGCAGCATCCTCCCCCATCTAGTCGGAGGGGGAGGGGTATCCCTCCTGCAATATGCGGATGATACCATAATAATGGTGGAGGGCACGGCTCAGGACATTGCTAACCTGAAGTTCCTCCTCCTGTGCTTCCAACAGATGTCGGGGCTCACTATCAACTTCGATAAGAGCGAAGTGATGGTCCTTGGATATTCTCCGGCTGAAGCATAGGATATAGCGGACCGACTGAATTCCCGGCTGGGTTCTTTCCCCACGACCTACCTGGGGATCCCCATTAGTGATTCACGCCTCACCGTGGCTGACCTTTGCCCCACGGTGACCCGGATGCAACATCGGGTTGAGCCCTGGAAAGGGGGGCTGGTTGTCGAAGGCAGCCCGTGTGATCCTCATCAACTCCTCGCTTGCGAGCCTTCTTTGGTTCCTCATGAGCTTCTATAGCCTGCATGAGACGCTCCACCAGGAAATCGCCAAGTACCAATCCATATTCTTCTGGGCTGGTGAGGGTGATAAGCAGAAGTACCATATGGTGAGCTGGCCCAATATTTGCAAACCCAAGGACCAGGGCGGTCTTGGGATTTTGTCCCCCCGGCGCATGAACATTGCTGCTGACCCGTTGGCTCTGGCGCATCGCCAATGGCGATGGCGGCCTTTGGCTCACCATCATCCGGAACAAGTACCTTCGGGGCCAGCCGCTTGCATTCTGTCAGCGATCTGGTGGCTCCCAGTTTTGGCAGGCCGTCATCCAGCTACTACATGTGCTCCGCATCAGCACGTCCATCTCGGTTGGCACGTGGTCCGCGACCCTTTTCTGGTTTGATCAGTGGACCGACGACCTACCCCTGGCCGCGCGATTCCCGGAGCTCTTTGCCATTGCGGTGGACCCTCGGTTCTCTATCGAGACGACCCTTATTGACTTAGGGCACCTCGCCTTCCGTCGCCCCTTTGGCCCTCCTGTAATGGCCGCTTGGGATGCCCTCCTCCAGGACATCGCCCTCCTCCCGATGAACATTGACGACACCCCTGACTCCATATCTTGGCGACTGGAGCCCTCAGGCTGCTTTTCCACTAAATCCCTCTACGCGGCCATCGCCCCTTCGCCGGCCCCTGAGCCCTTTAGCTTGATTTGGGATATCCGCTCGCCACTGGAAATCGGGATCTTCTTATGGCAGTGGATCCGTGGACGCCTCCCGTCTAGGGTGGAGGTACTTAAGCGTAATGGACCTGGAGATGGGATCTGCCCCCTGTGCGGCACGGTGGAGGATGCTAACCACATCTTCTTCTCTTGCTCCACGGCCCAGTTTCTATGGTCATGTTTCCGCGAGACAATCGGTGGCTGCTACGTCTTGAGCTTGCGTTGGTTTTCCCCGAAGAGGAGAGGATGATGCAGCACAGTAGCGTAAGTATTTCCCTCAGTTTTTGAGAACCAAGGTATCAATCCAGTAGGAGGCCACGCGCAAGTCCCTCGTATCTGCACAAAACGATAGCTACTCGCAACCAACGCGATTAGGGGTTGTCAATCCCTTCACGATCACTTACGAGAGTGAGATCTGATAGAGATAATATTTTTGGTATTTTTGATATAAAGATGCAAAGTGAAAAGTAAAAGCAAAGTAAAAACAAAGCAAGTATAAAAGTTATGGAGATTGATATGATGAGAATAGGCCCGGGGGCCATAGGTTTCACTAGTGGCTTCTCTCAAGAGCATAGATATTCTACGGTGGGTGAACAAATTACTGTTGAGCAATTGACATAATTGAGCATAGTTATGAGGTTATCTAGGTATGATCATGTATATAGGCATCACGTCCGAGACAAGTAGATCAAAACGATTCTGCATCTACTACTATTACTCCACTCATCGACCGCTATCCAGCATGGATCTAGAGTATTAAGTTAAAAACAGAGTAACGCCTTAAGCAAGATGACATGATGTAGAGGGATAAATTCATGCAATATGATAAAAACCCCATCTTGTTATCCTCGATGGCAACAATACAATACGTGCCTTGCAACCCTTTCTGTCACTGGGTAAGGACACCACAAGATTGAACCCAAAGCTAAACACTTCTCCCATTGCAAGAACTACCAATCTAGTTGGCCAAACCAAACAGATAATTCGAAGAGACTTGCAA
>CAJFDF010000204.1:96497-115806 GCA_904067115.1 Aegilops sharonensis
CAAGAACCCCGCACTGAGCAGAAAATGCCTTCCTTGTCCGGATGGGTTCAATCGGTTCGCCGTCGGGCGCGATTTCTATGATCTCAAACTTTTCATCCGAGCTCAACTTTTTCTTCGGGCCTCGTCTCCTTACCGAAGTTGTGCTCGATCCGGAGGGCTAGAAATTATAAGGAAGAAAGACGAGAGTAATTAATATGTGTACATATACCAAAACAATGGATGCATCAATTAACTAGTCAGGACGGGCTTAACTAATATATATATACCTGGCCGGACTCGGTTCTGTCACCGGAGCAGTCAGCACGGTCTCCTTCTTGTACCTCCATTGTGTCACCGGAGCCATCATGAACATAGTCCTCTTCTTGTACCGACATTAATGGCTCGAAGCCATCATGAACATAACCCTCTTCTTCACCCAGTCCTTCGGGACCATCGGTGTCGTTAAGAAATGACGCAACTTCATCACTTCCTTGTGCGATTATGTGCCCCAACATCGCTTCTGTTTCTTCGTCTCGGGAGTGCTCCATAGTTTCTGCAAATATTTACAACATGTCAATTATTATTCAAATATGGTACAGATGGATATATATTAGTGGCAAACGTAGAACTAGCTAGCTANAGAGAGTTAATTTGTCCGGTAGGGGCGCGGCGGGAGGGGGTAGGAGACCAACATCGTTTTCTCTCTAGGGTTTGGGTGTCCTCGAGAGTTTTGGTCGAGCGAGAGGGCCGAGGGGGTGCTGCCATTGTATAAGTTATCACGGTCGAGAGGGGGTATATATATCGACCGCCCCTCATGTCGAAGTTATCTCGAGGGGGTTATATCGACAACGACGCGACATACATATACATGGGAAAATAATGTTATTGGGGAGGGGGTATCGGTACCCCCCCTCGTGTTGAAGTTTCTTCTTTCTCCTCTATTCCTTTCTTCTTCTTCTGCTCTTCTTTTTCTTCTTCTCCCTCGAGAAAGGAAAATAAGGAAAAGGAAGAAAAGAGGAAGAAGGAAGAAGAAAAAAAAAGAAGAAAAAAAAAGAGGAGAAGAAGAAAGGAATAGAGGAGAAGAAGAAAAATAGAAAATTTCTATTTTTCTTATTCTCCTCTATTCCTTTCTTCTTCTCCTCTTCTTTTTCTTCTTATTTCCTCTTCTTATTTATTTCTCCTCTTCTTCCTCTCCTCTTCTTCTCCTTTCTTCCTCTTCTTATTTTCCTTTTTCCTCTCATTCTTTTAGTATTGCTTGTTTTAAAAAAATGTTCAAATAGAAAATTTCGAAAAAAACAAAGGTTTTTCCTAATGCATTGTTCATATGAATATACAAACATTTGCATATTCTACAATAATTAATATCACCAAAAAAAAATCTATGAACAGAAAAAAAACCTAACTTTTCTAAAAATCTATCTTTTGCATATATGAAAACATTAATACACATATGAACAAAAAATACATATATGAAGAAAAACATGCTCTGAACAATTTTTTTATACATTTTGAACATCTACATACACATAGCCACATACATACACATATACATTATATATATATGAAAGAAAAATTAAACTAATAAAAATGAAAAAAACAGAGCCGGCGCGGCGCGGCGGCTCGCAACGGGCGGCTAGATGACGATGGCGACGGTGGGGGCGGCGAGGGCGCCGGCGCGCGGGGGCGGGACGACGGGGCAGGGGCTCGGGGCGGCGCGCGGGGTCGGGATGGGGCGCGGGCTCGGGGAGGGCGGCGATGAGGACGGCGCTGGGTCGGGGAGGCCGGCGACGAGGACGGCGCGGGTTGGTGGGCGACGGCCTTGGCGACGGCGGCGGCGACGGCGAGNGGGCGGGACGGGGCGCGGGCTCGGGGAGGCCGGCGACGAGGATGGCGCGGGTTGGGGGGCGACGGCCTTGGCGGCGGCGGCGACGACGGCGAGGTGGAGCAGCCTGGCGGCATCGAGGAAGGTCGGCGTCGTCGGGGGCAACTGGCGATGAGATTATGAATTTTTGCAAAGTGTTTGCTTATATAGCAAAGCCATTGGTCCCGGTTCGTGAAACCAACCAGGACTAATGCACCCTTTAGTCCCGGTTGGTGCCACCAAACGGGACCAAAGGCCTCTTTTTCGGCAGCCCAAAGGGCGAGAAGCGGCGGCCTTTGGTACTGGTTGGTGCCACGAACCGGTACCAATGCCCCCCCCTTTAGTCCCGGTTGGTGCCACCAACCGGGACCAAAGGCCCCTGTGCTGCACGCGTCGGGGCCAAAGTTTAGTCCCACCTCGCTAGTTGAGAGGGGCGCGCAGTGGTTTAAAAGCCCCACTGCCGCACCCCTCTCAAGCTCCTCTCCACCGCAGGCTTTCGGGCCTACTTGCTATTGCTATGCCTGATGGGACTTCTGGGCCTACTACGAGCCTGAATACTGGCCCATAGTAGGGTTTCATGTCGTATTCAGGCCGTGGGGGCCCAGTAGGAGGCATTTTTTGTTTTTTTTCTTTACTTATTGTTGCTATTTTTATTTTTTTTGTTTTCTGCATTATTTATTTTCTTTTGTTTTTTGCTTTATTTTTTAATTCTTTTTTGCTTTTAGTTTTAGGAAAATTATAAACTTTCTGTTAGTGCCATTACTTTTCAAATTTGAAAACACTTTTTTTGTTTTTTTGTTTTCTTTCTTGCTTTATTTATTTTATTTTGTTTCTACTTACAACAAAATACTTATTATTGTTTTTTTCTTTTGATTTCTGCATTATTTATTTTCTTTTGTTTTTGCTTTATTTTTCAATTCTTTTTGCTTTTAGTTTTAGGAAAATTATAAACTTTCTGTTAGTGTCATTAGTTTTCAAATTTGAAACCTAATGGCACTAACAGAAAGTTTATAATTTTCCTAAAACTAAAAGCAAAAAGAATTGAAAAATAAAGCAAAAATAAAAGAAAATAAAAAAACCAGAAATCAAAAGAAAAAAACAATAATAAGTATTTTGTTGTAAGTAGAAACACAATAAAATAAATAAAGCAAGAAAGAAAACAAAAAAACAAAAAAAGTGTTTTCAAATTTGAAAACACTTTTTTTGTTTTTTTGTTTTCTTTCTTGCTTTATTTATTTTATTTTGTTTCTACTTACAACAAAATACTTATTATTGTTTTTTTCTTTTGATTTCTGCATTATTTATTTTCTTTTGTTTTTGCTTTATTTTTCAATTCTTTTTGCTTTTAGTTTTAGGAAAATTATAAACTTTCTGTTAGTGCCATTAGTTTTCAAATTTGAAAACACTTTTTTTGTTTTTTTGTTTTCTTTCTTGCTTTGTTTATTTTATTTTGTTTCTACTTACAACGAAAAACTTATTGTTGCTATTTTTAATTATTACGAGAGCCGAACCATAAGACATTAAAGCATTTCAAATGAACTCTGAAAAAGTTAAAAGTTGGCATGGTATCATACTCGTCAGTTACAAAGTTGGCATGGTATCATCATAATAGTTGCGGGAGAAAGTCTTCACTTTTTCTTCGCTTGTGTCATTTCCTTATTGCGACGTAACCATGGATAATCCTCATCGTTTATCAAGTAAACAGTGTGTGCATGCGTGGTATTCCTTGTTTGTCTGTCCTGAAAGGTTACTGAGAGCGGGCCAATCGTTGATGGTCACGAACAGCAACGCCTTTAGGTTAAATTCCTCCTGTTTGTGCTCATCCCACTTACGTACACCGTTTCCATTCCACAACTGTAAAAGTTCTTCAACTAATGGACTTAGGTACACATCAATGTCGTTGCCGGGTTGCTGAGGGCCTTGGATGAGAACCGACATCATAATGAACTTCCGCTTCATGCACATCCAAGGAGGAAGGTTATACATACATAGAGTCACGAGCCAGGTGCTGTGATTGCTGCTCTGCTCCCCGAAAGGATTAATGCCGTCCGCGCTTAAAGCAAACCATACGTTCCTTGGCTCACTTGCAAACTCATCCCAGTACTTTCTCTCGATTTTTCTCCACTGCGACCCGTCAGCGGGTGCTCTCAACTTCCCGTCTTTCTTACGGTCCTCACTGTGCCATCGCATCAACTTCGCATGCTCTCCGTTTCTGAATAGACGTTTCAACCGTGGTATTATAGGAGCATACCACATCACCTTCGCAGGAACCCTCTTCCTGGGGGGCTCGCCGTCAACATCACCAGGGTCATCTCGTCTGATCTTATACCGTAATGCACCGCATACCGGGCATGCGTTCAGATCCTTGTACGCACCGCGGTAGAGGATGCAGTCATTAGGGCATGCATGTATCTTCTGCACCTCCAATCCTAGAGGGCATACGACCTTCTTTGCTGCGTATGTACTGTCTGGAAATTCGTTATCCTTTGGAAGCTTCTTCTTCAATATTATCAGTAGCTTCTCAAATCCTTTGTCAGGCACAGCATTCTCTGCCTTCCACTGCAGCAATTCCAGTACAGTACCGAGCATTGTGTTGCCATCTTCGCAATTGGGGTACAACCCTTTTTTGTGGTCCTCTAACATGCGATCGAACTTCAGCTTATCCTTTTGACTTTCGCATTGCGTCCTTGCATCGACAATGACCCGGCGGAGATCATCATGATCGGGCACATCGTCTGGTTCCTCTTGATCTTCAGCAGCTTCGCCCGTTGCAGCATCATCGTGCACATCGTCTGGTTCCTCTTGATGTTCAGTAGCATCACCGTATTCGGGGGGCACATAGTTGTCATCGTACTCTTCTTCTTCGCTGTCTTCCATCATAACCCCTATTTCTCCGTGCCTCGTCCAAACATTATAGTGTGGCATGAAACCCTTGTAAAGCAGGTGGGTGTGGAGGATTTTCCGGTCAGAGTAAGACTTCGTATTCCCACATATAGGGCATGGACAACACATACAACCATTCTGCTTGTTTGCCTTAGCCACTTCGAGAAAATCATGCACGCCCTTAATGTACTCGGAGGTGTGTCTTGAACCATACATCCATTGCCGGTTCATCTGCGTGCATTATATATAATTAAGTGTGTCAAAAATCATTACAGAACATCATGAATAGATAATTAAGTGACCAAATTAATAGAAGTTCATCATCACATTAAAACCAAAGTACATACATAGTTCTCATCTAACAACATAAAGCTCTGCAGAGCATCTAAATTAATTAAACCATACACTGAAACTATGTAAAACATTTCAATGCGAAAACAAATGCGATCATAATCGCAACCAATGTAACAACTGATCCAACGACATAATGATACTAAGCCTCGGTATGAATGGCATATTTTCTAATCTTTCTAATCTTCAAGCGCATTGCATCCATCTTGATCTTGTGATCATCGACGACATCCGCAACATGCAACTCCAATATCATCTTCTCCTCCTCAAATTTTCTAATTTTTTCCTTCAACAAATTGTTTTCTTCTTCAACTAAATTTAACCTCTCGACAATAGGGTCGGTTGGAATTTCCGGTTCAACAACCTCCTAGATAAATAAAATCTATGTCACCCTAGACATGAGGGGGGGTGTTGAAACATATTGCCCACCTCCCTCCATCAGTTCGGACTTTTGGATCGGTTGGCTAGAGCATGAATTCAATATGGTATCCGAGCCAAGAGGTCTTGAGTTCAAGACCCTGCCAACGCAGTATTAAATAAAACGATTCTGCGGCCTACATCGATCTCACGTCTAAGGACTAAAATAGCCTAGACGTGAGGGGGAGTGTTGAAATATATTGCCCACCTCCCTCCATCAGTTCGGACTTTTGGATGAGTTGGTCGGTGCATGAATTCAATATGGTATCCGAGCCAAGAGGTCTTGAGTTCAAGACCTTGCCAACGCAGTATTAAATAAAACGATTCTGCGGCCTACATCGATCCCACGTCTAAGGACTAAAATAGCCTAGACGTGAGGGGGAGTGTTGAAATATATTGCCCACCTCCCTCCATCAGTTCGGACTTTTGGATGAGTTGGCTGGAGCATGAATTCAATATGGTATCGGAGCCAAGAGGTCTTGAGTTCAAGACCCGGCTGGCGCAATTAAAATTGCAGCCCACTTTCGGTCCACGTTTAGGCCTGAGGAAGCCACACGTGAGGAGGAGTGTTGACGTATAATGTGCTGTCTAGTCTCTTCCATCAGATCGGTCTTTTGGTTGCATTGGCTAGAGCATGCACTTCTACAGTTGGTCGGCATAATTGTCATTAACAATAAACGAACCAATAGTTATGAAAAGATAATATATACCACATCCGAATCATAGACAGGACGAGGACCGACGGGGGCAGATACCAAAACCATCGCACTATATAAGATGCAATAATAAAAGTAAGAAAATTATACAAGTATCTATATAAACATACAAGTAAGAATTTTTTTCCTTTCAGAAAGAAGATAAGAACAAGAGGCTCACCACGGTGGTGCCGGCGACGAGATCGGCGCGGGCGATCGACGGCGGTGAAGACGGGGACGGGACGTGACGGACCGCTAAACCTAGACAAATATTAAGAAAAATGGAGCTTGGAGGTCGAGCTTGGAGAGAAGAAAGCTTAAGTAGTGTGGCTCGGGCATTCCATCGAACACCTCGTGTGCATAGGAGGTGAGCTAGAGCACCACAAAGCTCTCCCCTCGCCGGCCACGAAAAACAGAGCACTGGGAGCGCTCTGCTCGCGGGCGAGGGGTATATATAGGCAACTAATTGGTCCCGGTTGGTGACTTGAACCGGGACTAAAGGGCAGCCTTTGGTCCCGGTTTGTCCCACCAACCGGGACCAATGGTGGTGGGCCAGGAGCGAGGCCCATTGGTGCCGGTTCGTCCCACCAACCGGGACCAAAAGGTCCAGACGAACCGGGACCAATGGCCCACGTGGCCCGGCCGGCCCCCGAGGCTCACGAACCGGGTCCAATGCCCTCATTGGTCCCGGTTCTGGATTGAACCGGGACTAATGGGCTGGCCGGGACTGGACCATTGCCCCCTTTTCTACTAGTGTGTGCATTGTTGGTTCATGGATTTTCTTAGATGAAAGGTAGCTTTCATTACTCGGTTATGCAAAAACCAAATAGTCTTATCGAGCATGAAAGTAAAACCGAGGTACAAAGTCCATAGACTAGATTCTCATTTCATCACCACTGACAACAGATATATGAACATTCAAATCATTAGAAAACTGAAACTAACAGTACTCCTTCCATCCAAATATATAGAGCCTTATATTTTTAGCGAGGTTGCCTTTGACCATTAATAAGTTAAAAATATACAACATGCATGTTACACAAAGTATACCGTTAAATTCATATGTAAAAGGAGTTTATAATGATATATTTGTATACATACATCTCATATATAATTAATCTTATACATGATCTAATGCAATGGAAAAGAAGAAAACAAAAGCATCATCAAATACAAAAAAGAAGCGCTTCATAAAATAATCGGGTGCGAGTGGGCCGGCCGAACCAGTTTACTCTTTCCTCGAGCATACACTGCAGCAATGGAAGGTTTGCCTCAGGAGGCGACTCGCCATCCGAAACTCGAGCCGCCTATGGACGAGGCCGGCACAGGTCTCCGGCAGGTTAGCGCCAACCAGCTAATTATCAGACTTGGACAAACCCCTTTCCATTCCCGTATTCCAGATTTGCTTTTGCATTAGTTGTTAATTTTTAGCATTTCTGAGAGACCTTCGAATTTCATCAGATGAGAGATGCGTTCGATCTAGGGGTAATTTTTTTCTCTGAGAAATTTCACACTGTACTGTTCTTGTACTGACTAACTTAGGAGTAATTTTACTCTAGCTTTTTCATTCAAACGAATAGGGCAGAGTATATTGATAGCTATAATCTTGACTTAGCGGTGCATGAGCGGCGGCCGAGCCGTTGTGCTCATGCATGCATGGTTGTTAGCTTGTTAGCTGCACAACCGGATCTTGTTGATCGTGGAGAATTCCAGTGAGTAGTTAGTGCATGGGTTAGTGGCCTAATGTGGTGGCCGTTAGGCTAGTGCGTGCGTGACTTGCGGTGTGGCCAAGTGCATGCAGCGGCAAGCCAAGTCAGTGGGTGCGTGCGTGGTAGCTAGCCTGGTATGTGTGCACGTGTATAAAGACCCAACCAATATGTACTGGTTGAGGCGCGCCGGTGTGAGCCGAGCCTAGGAGCCAGAGAAGAGGTAGTCTCCGCCGGGACCGTGGTATGCGCCCGGCCGGCTGTGAGAGAGCTCCTCTGGTAGGCTACGGTGTGTTGCCGCGCCCGGGTATGTGCCTAGTAAAGTGAGGCCGTTCGTGCAGCCGAGGGGCCGTTCGTGCGGCGGAGGCGTTTGTCGGCCGAAAAATTGTGTGCCCTATCTTCCACCTTCGTTTGTGCGAGTGAAAGAAAAAGAACTGGTATCGGGTTTGTCCCAACATATATATATATATGTGTGTGTGTGTGTGTGTGTGTGTTGGGTATACAGATAGAACTGGACCGTGGCCGGCAATAATTTTCAGACCAATGATATGATGATGAAACTGACCCGTGCTGTGTTAGAACCTTCTTGGAGACTTAATTACAAAAGAGGCATGAGCCGTGCATTCTGAAATTGGACCGAGACTTATTCACCATTTGGCCTTGAGGTCATGCAGTAGGATCAGAGAAAAGAAGAAATACGACATTGATGTTCTAAGCAAAGAAAAGAAATACGATATAGTGGAATAATATTCGGCGTGGTTATCTAGTCTTGAGTAGATAAAGACGAGAGAAGGTGGATGTGCATCATCCATATCAGTTCATGATGTTAATACTAAATACCATCGACCTGCATCTAGTACATCAATGGTTCCCTAAGGTTCACACCTCTATCTAGTACAGGGGAAAAACGGAGATATTAACCTAGAGAGGAAGCAAAGTTATGGCTAATTGTAACATTAACTGGTAGTGGGGTAGGTGTCGGTGTCAAAACCGGCAGATCTCGGGTAGAGGGTCCCGAACTGTGCGTCTAAGGCGGATGGTAACAGGAGGCGTGGGACAAAATGTTTACCTAGGTTCGGGCTCTCTCGATAGAGGTAATACCCTACTTCCTGCTTGATTGATCTTGATGATATGAGTATTACAAGAGTTGATCTACCACGAGATCGTAGAGGCTAAACTCTAGAAGCTAGCCTATGATATGATTGTTCTTGTCCTACGGACTGAACCCTCCGGTTTATATAGACACCGGAGGGGGCTAGGGTTACACAGAGTTGGTTACAAGGGAGGAGATCTATATATCCATATTGCCAAGCTTGTCTTCCACGCCAAGGAGAGTGCCATCCGAACACGGGATGAAGTCTTCAATCTTGTATCTTCATAGTCCAACAGTCCGGCCAAAGGATATAGTCCGGCTATCCGGAGACCCCCTAATCCAGGACTCCCTCAGTAGCTCCTGAACCAGGCTTCAATGACGATGAGTCCGGCGCGCAGATTGTCTTCGGCATTGCAAGGCGGGTTCCTCCTTCGAATACTCCATAGAAGATTTTGAACACAAGGATAGTGTCCGGCTCTGCAAAACAAGTTCCACATACCACCATAGAGGGAATAATATTTCCACCAATCTAATCTGCTGACGACTTTTCATAATGTGACATCATACCATGGCCTGATCATTATTCGAACCATTTTTCTCAATCAGCCTGCCACCGCACGTCTTGCGAGGCGATTCTATTGGCACGTCTTGTCGAAACAGAGATCGTGTACCCCTTATTACGGGATTCTCATTAACACGGATGTGGGTAACCCAATCGTGCCCGTTGGTATGACTCCTCGATTTTAGGCAAGTCCCAAACGGCCACGAGGAGGACGCTTGATATTAACCTTCTTTATAAAGAGGCCAAGGCCTGTCCTTTTTCCTCTCGCACTCAATCGAATCCCTCCCCCACCTCGAGTTCCAACACCCAAGGCTCAGGTTAGGCGCTTTGGACCTTCAACCATGTCTGGATCAACCCTTCAAGGTCGGTGGCTGCCCTCCTCTGTCACTGAGGAAGACATCAAGAAGCTAAGAGAGGCTAGGTATTTGACCGGCGAAATCTCGCACAGGCTGCCTGCTCGAGGGCAGGTCATTCCCACTCCCGAACCCGGCGAGAGTGTTGTATTCATCTCTCACTTCCTCCGAGGGCTAGGCCTTGCTCTAGATACGTTTGTTAGAGGGCTCATGTTCTATTATGGGCTGGATTTCCATGACCTAGCTCCGGATTCCATCCTTCACATGTCGTCGTTCATCGTCGTGTGTGAGGCCTTCCTCCGCATTACCCCACACTTCGGCCTGTGGCTCAAAACTTTCAATGTGAAGCCGAAGATGATTGAGGGGCGATACGCAAAGTGCGGAGTTGCCGTAATAAGCAAAGGCGCCGATGTTCCATGGCCAAAGGGTTCCTTCCCGGAGGTGTCCAGTTTATGGCAACGGGAGTGGTTTTATATCACAGCTCCCCGGGGTACCAAGTGGGTGGCCGCTCCTGCCTTTCGCTCAGGCCCCCACCACAACTGACATCATGGATCAACAAGGGGCTGGAATGGGGGCTAGAAAATGATGTGCCGATGTTGCAGAGTCGCATCCGAGATCTCCTCGAGAGAGATGTCGGCCTAGTCACGGTAATTCAAGTCATGCTAGTTCGTCGGGTCCTGCCATGCAAACGTCGACCCCTCTGTATGTGGGAGTTCAACCCGGAAGGACCCCGAGCTATGCAGCCCTTCCTCGGCATGACGCTCGAAGAGATGTACAAATTGTTCTTCGGACCACAAATAAGGTGTCCGGACATCACCGAGGATGCGGGTCTGAGCTGCAATCGTCTAGATACCCAAGTAAGTAATCCCGTGGCCGAATACGTTGTCTTTTTATTTATCATGACATCATTCTGAAAAGTGCTATTTGACCAGGACTGGGTAACAAAGGCGAAGATGTTCAGGTGTTCGGCCCCTCTTCCCGAAGGCTCAGCAGATCCAGTACTAGCCAGAATGCTCGAGCCGGCGCCTTATCAGGCTCCCTCAGGGGAAGACAAAGGGGGGAATAAAGAGGCTGAAAGCGGGCCTCACTCATTATTCATCCAAACCGGGGGAATTAGCGCTTCCGCGAAGGAGGATAACCGTGGAGAAGAATCTGAAATTCCCTCTTCCCGGGGAAGGAAGAGGACCACCTCTGAAGACTTGGAAACAATGGTTTCCAAACGAGGGAAAAAAATCTTCGCCAGAGGGTCTTGCCCCGGAGGGTACCCTTGCCGCACAGTGTCCGCAAGAGGATCAGCCCTCCATCGAGCTGTAAGTAAAAAAAAAGTACTTAATACTAAAAATATCCTGCTTTACCTCTGAGGACAATAACCAAAGCATATATCTTGTAGTTCGGATCGTAGCCCTTCTCGACAGAGTTCGTCTTCTAGGGATCTTCTTCCAGAGATGATAGAGAGCGAAACACCTCCCCATGCCTCCTTGCCTCATGAGGCGGGCGACGCTGAAGTGTCGTCGCGAAGGGTTTCTCCTGATCCGCCAAAGCAGAGGGTAATCCCTCGGCCACCCGAAGTGCTCAGTATTCGGCTCCTAAGGAGAGCAATAGAAAGAGTCCGGAACCGTCGGGTACACGGTCAGTCGCACTGAAGGACCTTCTGGAGCAAGCGACTATCTCAGAAGCGCATCGTACGCTAATGGGTACGGTGGTTCAGAGGATTTTATCCGCCGAAAGCGGGTTGGACGTTAGGTGTGCCCTATGCAGATAGTAGCCCCTGAGACTTTGGTGGCCGTCGAGAACGGCGGCAAACAGAGGATCATACTCCCAGGTAATAATCAGGCCGCCTTCATGTGCAGGTGGCGGAGGGTCCGGTGGCTAGCCGGACTGGTGAGTTTGCCAGGCTAAAGCGGCAACTTGATGCGGCAGATGCCGACATCAAACTTGTCAACAAGTGGCTCGACGAGGCACAGGGTATATGATTTCCCCGGTGATCAACACATAGTAAGACAAGCATGATGCTAGTATCTTTAATATGTTGGGGTGACTGCAGATGGAGCTGCCGCCGTGGAGACCCTTCGGGCGGAACTTGCCCAAGCCAAGGAACAAGCCAGGAATAGTGATGCGGCCGCTCTAAAGGTGGTCGTAGAGCTGAGAGCCAAACAGGCTGCGCATTGCCAAAGCAAGGAAAAAATAGCCAAGATGGCCGTTGAGTTGAAAGATGCCGCTGACCTATACCAGCTTCTTGAAAAAGAAAGCCGAGCGAAGGCGACAGACCTGGAGAAGGCCATGGTAGCAGCCAAGGAAGCACGCTCTAAAATCAGAGCGGCGAAGGAGGAGCTGCGTCAAGATGGAGATATCGCGGCTGGGAAGCCCTTTTTGTTGCGGACGAAGTTCGGAGATCCAAAGTATGCCCCTCTTGATCAACTATGGAGTTCTGCAGACGCATACGTAGATTTGGCAGCCAGTGCTGCTGATGCGGCCGAGTACTTCAAGGATAAAAAAGATCGTGAAGTGGAAAAGCTGTTCTGGTCACAGTTCAATGCTCCAGTGCGTCCGCTGCTGTTGAATGAGCGAATGACCGAGTGGGCCGAGCTCCATTGGTTGTCCTGGCTTGCCATGAGGTCTGTTGTGGATCATCTGTGGCCGGAAGGGCCAAGGCCGAATAGTTATTTTAGTTTGGTGCAACAGTTTCTTGGTGCCGTGCCGCACATCGACGCTATGAAGACGTCGGCGTGCATAGAGGGTGCGCGGATGGCACTTGCCCGTGTCAAGACATACTGGGCAGAGATGGAGGCCACCGCTATTGCAACCCAGATTTTGGTCGTGGGCCGAATATCTGCCAAGCACTACTTTGAAGAAGTCCTTGAAGGCGCTCGTGCAATAGAGGCACAGTGCTCGAAGAATATTATGTTCTAGTGACATGTATTCCCATTGTAAAAACAATGCTTTATTGAATTATAAAGGCTATGTTTGTACTTTTGCCTAAAAGTATTATGATGCCTCCTGTGCGGCCGTTTATGTATATATGTATATAACATGAAAGTTTGCAGTCGTCGGCTTCAGGCCCCACGCATATAATGCGGGGGTGTTCGTAAAAAACGCGTATTCACACTTGATCCAACATCTTGGTCCATTAAGGAGGTGGTAGCGCAGCGAACGAGGCAATCGAACTATATTGCTTTAACACTTTCACTTAGCCATAGGAGTTTGACGGTGGGACTACTATATAGCCCCTGGTACCTCCGCGCTCGTCCGAATACGGGGCGCATACGTACATGACCGGGAAACGGACCTTCGTTAATGCGGAGGAATCCTGAAGATTCCGCTAAGTCATCAAGTGGTTGACCAGTTGAGGGAGTCCTGGATTAGGGGGTATCCGGACAGCCGGACTGTGTACAATGTCTGGACTATTGAAGCGTGAAGATACAAGACTCAAGACTTCGGCCCGTGTCCGGATGGGACTTTCCTTGGCGTGGAAGGCAAGCTTGGCTATCCGGGTATTATATTTCCTTCCTTGTAACCGACTCCATGTAGACCCTAGCCCTCTCCGGTGTCTATATAAACCGGAGAGGTTGGTCCTTAGAAGGCCGATCACAATTACAATCATACCATCATAGGCTAGCTCTTAGGGTTTAACCTCTACGATCTCGTGGTAGATCTACTCTTGTACTACCCATATCATCAATATTAATCAAGCAGGAAGTAGGGTTTTACCTCCATCGAGAGGGCCCGAACCTGGGTAAACATCTGTGTCCCTTGCTTCCTGTTACCATCAGCTTTGACGCACAGATCGGGACCCCCTACCCGAGATCCGCCGATTTTGACACCGACATTGGTGCTTTCATTGAGAGTTCCTCTGTGCCATCGCTGTCAGGCTCGATGGCTCCTTCAATCATCATCAACGACGTTGTCCAGGGCGAGACTTTTCTCCCAGGAGCACCGGACAGTCACGACGAGCACGGTTTAGGCCTGCTGTCGGACAAAGCTCGGGGTATCACCCCCGCGGTAGCCTCGGATCTAAATCCGAAGTAGGCCGCGTTGCCTGGGGACGGAGGGCTGGACCCCGCCCCGCAGGCCGCACACTTATCGGCGGTGGAGCCGAACACGGGCCTTACCTTTGCGGTGGCCTATGACTCCGGACCCCCGGATTTGTATCCGGATGTTGAGTCCGGTCTGCGCACTCCCGAGCCGGTCGAGCCAGGTTGGGCTCCGGTAATGGAGTTCACCGCCGCGGACATCTTTCAGCACTCGCCCTTTGGCGACATGCTGAACTCGTTGAAAACTCTCTCTTTGACAGAAATTTCTGGGCCAGACGATGTCCGGTTCGAGTGGGAAGCAGGCGACGAAGAAATTCGTTGCCCACCCACCACCCAATTCATAGCCACGGTCGATGATTTAACCGACATGCCTGACTTCGACTCCGAAGACATCGACGGTATGGACGACGATGCCGTAGAAGATTCGGAATCTATGGGGCACCGGACTTCCCCCTCGTCACACGACATATACATGGTGGATACGCCCCAAGAGGACAAATGCGACAATCCGGACGATAAAACCCCTGGACAAAAGCCAAAGCGACGGTGAAGACGCTGTTCTAAGTCCAGCAACAGTAAAAATAGTGACAAGAGCACTAGAGGGGTCGACACTACAATCAACTCCGAGGGCAACAACGACCATACGGACCCAGCGATGGAGCAGG
Source organism: Aegilops sharonensis (assembly GCA_904067115.1). Lineage (NCBI taxonomy): Eukaryota > Viridiplantae > Streptophyta > Magnoliopsida > Poales > Poaceae > Aegilops > Aegilops sharonensis. The sequence goes on from CAJFDF010000204.1 coordinate 111,094, forward strand.
ACGAACCAGGTTACCCTGAACACAGTTCGGAGCAGACGCCCGAGGACAATTATCCCGACGGACGAGGTCATCAAAAAGAACCAGCACAGGAAAACAGTTCGGATAACGATGAAAGCCCGGAAAAACACGTGGAATGAGATAACCTCCACAGAAAGCTTATGGCCACCGCAAGAAGTCTAAAGAAGCAGAAGCAATGGCTCAAAGCCGCGCAGGAAACGCTCAACCGCAGATGGAATAAAGTGCTAGACACTGAAGAAAGATACGGCGATGATCGCCATACAAAGAGCTATCCAAAACGCAAGCTACTGCCAGAATTTGACGACGAATCTACACCACTTCATAACCGCAACAAAGCGGCTACCGACGCCGCGCACGATCCACGTGAACACCTGAATAAGAAAGCCGGCGTGGCCAGGTCCATTTATGGATCCAAAGGACACACCCCAGCGAGGGACTATGGTCACCAAAATGATTACGCCAATCGAACACCAGTCCGGAGTAAACACCGGACACAACAACAGCCGACGGCATGCCATAGCACGTCCAGATACAGAGGGGCTGCTCACCCCCTGTTCTTTACCTATGAAGTACTGGACCATGAATTTCCACAGGGCTTTAAACCTGTGAACATAGAGGCATACGACGGAAAGACAGACCCAGGGGTCTGGATCGAGGACTTTATCCTGCACATACATATGGCTCGTGGGGACGACCTTCACGCCATCAAATACCTCCCCCTCAAACTAAAGGGACCAGCTCGGCACTGGTTGAAAAGTCTCCGCGAAAAATCAATCGGGAGCTGGGAGGAACTTGAGGACGCTTTCAGGGCCAATTTTCAAGGGACCTATGTCCGGCCTCCGGATGCTGACGACTTAAGCCACATAGTCCAACAGCCCGGAGAATCCGCCCGCAAGCTTTGGAACAGATTCCTCACTAAGAAGAATCAAATTATTGACTGTCCAGATGCCGAAACCTTAGCAGCATTCAAACACAGCATCCGTGACGAGTGGCTCGCCAGACACCTCGGCCAAGAAAAGCCAAGGACAATGGCAGCCCTAACAAGCCTTATGACCCGCTTTTGCGCGGGAGAAGATAGCTGGCTAGCCTATAAAGGCACCAGCGACCCCAGCACATCCGAAATAAGGGATGGCAACGGGAAGCCACGGCGTCATAAAAACAAACGCCAAAACAAGGAAGAGAGCCCGGATAACACGATGGTTAATGCCGGATTCAGGGGCTCTCGACCTAATCAGCAAAATAAGCCATCTAAAGGCAGCAAAGAGGGACCGTCCGGTCTGAATAAAGTCCTAGACAGACTATGCCAAATTCATGGCACCCCTGTCAAACCTGCAAACCACACGCACAGAGAGTGCTGGGTCTTCAAGCAGGCCGGCAAATTAAATGTCGAACACAAGGGAAGGGAAACACCAAGTGAAGACGAGGATGAACCTCGCCAGCCGAACACTGAAGGACAGAATTTTTTTACGCCAGAGGATAAAACAGTGAACATGATCCACGCGACTCACACATCCAGGAGGAGGCACGAACGTGCGCATAGAGACGCGCTCAATATAGAGCCCATCGTACTCACACCTAACCACTGGATGCCCTATCCGATCACCTTCGATCACTTGGACGACCGAACTAGTATTCGGCGCGGAGGATCAGAGGCCTTGGTGCTTGACCCAATAATCGACGGATACCATCTCACCCACGTCCTCATGGACGGCGTCAGTAGTCTCAATTTAATATTTGAGGACACTATCCGCAGGATGGGGATAGACCCATCCAGAATTAACCAAAGCGACACCACCTTTGAAGGGGTGATACCAGGCGTTGAAGCCCACAGCAGGGGCTCCGCCGTACTGGAGGTAACATTCGGCACTCCAGGCAATTCCAGAAGCGAAGAGCTACTCTTCATCATCGCACCCTTCCAAAGCAACTATCATCCATTGCTTGGAAGAACGACCTTCGCCTGTTTCAACGCATTGCCGCACTATGGCTACCTTACTCTCTAGATGCCCGGTCCACGTGGCGTCATCACCGTTAGCGGAATAACAGAGCGCTCGTCACGCGCAGAGGAACACGCGACGGCCCTCGCGGACGGACTATAAGCGACCTCCAAAAATATGACCAGTTGTTAAGACCAGGGACACGGTTAGACGAGTCCGGTGGCCCAGATCGAACCAGGGCACCATATATGTAATCCTATAGTGGATACCAGGGGCTATAATTACCTAATAAAGCCCCACACTTGGCTCAACCTTATTGGCAGGCCAATGGCTTACACTTTTATCCATCGCATACTTACGTTGTACTCCCCTGCAAGTTTTCCTTTTTCCACAGACAACGTTCGCGCGATACCCTTCCAGGATACGGCACAACGGAGACAAAGGCGCAGACGTGCAGCAGGGCCCCGTTCAACATGTTTCTTTTTAAATTAAGCCCCTGTGTAAACCTTTTCTATTGCCTCTTGTTGTTTAACCATCCCATGGGTTCCATACCCACAGAGGATATTGCCGTTTTTGGCATCTCGCCACGACAGATTAATGCATGTACCTGGAAACACATGGTTTATAACGAATGGGCATTCTAGATCTCATCGACTATTATAAAGTCCGAATACCTTCGGGAGTGTTCGGCGTCACGAGTTTGGCCTTATATGCAACAACTCTGAATCATGTCTTTGGTCAAATGTGGGGTTTGCCCGGCTCCTGGGTTTGTCGCCTTACGTTCCGTTATTATCGGCTAAGGTGGCCAAAGGAGAACTACTGCGATTGTGCCCTGGTTATTCCGGACGAGCACCTCGGTAGAGAAAGCCGAAAACTGACTGTCATGATACAGCGAGAGACTATTCAACCACTCGAAGACTTATCGGAATCTTTAGGATCCCTCCGCATTAACGAAGGACCGTTTCTCGGTCATGTACACACGCGCCCGTATTCGGATGCACGCGAATGTACCAGGGGCTACATAGTAGCCCAAATATTAGATTCCCATGGCTAAGCGAAAGTGTTACAGCTATATAGTCCAGTTGCCTAGTTCGACGTGCGATCACCTCCTTCATTGACCAAGACGTTGGATCAAGTGTGATTAAGCATATTTTTTGCGAACACCCCCGCATTATTTGCGTGGGGGCTGAAGCCGACGACTGCTATCTATCTTTCGGATTACACATTCATATATATATATATATGTAAACGGCCGCACAGGGGACACAACAATACTTTCGGGCAAAAAGTATAAATATAGCCTTATAACCAAAATAACATTGTTCTTACAATAATTCGATTCATCACTCGAATAAGACATTCTTCGAGCACTGCGCCTCTATTAGGTGGGCACCTTCTGTGACCTGCGCCAAGTAGTGCTCGGCCGTATATTGGCCCCCGGCCGGATCTTGGGTCACTATAATGGTGGCCTCCATATCCGTCCAATAGGCTTTAACGCGGGTAAGAGCCATTCATACACCCTCTATGCACGCCGACCTCCTCATGGCGTCGATCCGAGGCACGGCCCCAAGGAATTGCTGCACCAAGCCAAAGTAACTGTTCGGCTTAGGCCCTTTCGGCCAATGATGGTCTATCACAGACCGCATTGCAAGACCGGAGAAGCCTGTGAAGCTCCGCTACAGCAGCCATCTTGTCACTTAACGGCAGCAGGCGAGTGGGAGCATTGAATTGCGACTAGAAAAGCTTATCCACTTCCTTATCACCCTGATCCTCGAAGAACTTGGCAGCGTCAGCCGTACTCTTCGCCAAATCCGCATACGCGTCCGCAGGACTCCAGCACCCATCCAGGGGAGCGTACTTCGGATCAAAAAACTTCGTCCATAGCAAGTAGGAGCCTCCAGTCGCGATTTTACCGGCCTGTTGAAGTTCCTCCCGCGCACCTCTGAGCGCGGTACGTATTTCCTTGGTGGCATTACGCGCCTTGTCCAGCTCGGCCAAACTATCCTTATGCTCCTTTTTAAGGAGCTCATACCGGTCAGCGGCATTTTTTAACTCCACAGCCATTTCGGCTACCTTTTCCTCGCTCTGGCGATGAGCAGCCTGTTCGGCTCTCAATTCTTCGGCCGCCTCTGGGGCAGCCGCATTGCTAACCCGAGCTTGTTCCTTAGCTTGAGCAAGCTCCGCCCTCTGGGCCTCCACGGCAGCAGCACCATCTGCAGTCCGAACATATTACATTAATACCATGCCGCCTCCGTATTTTCCTATACAAAGGAAGGCAGGGCACATACCTTGTGATTTGTCAAGCCGCTCGTTCACCAGCGTGATATCGGCATCAATTGATCGAATCTACCTGGTCAGTTCAAAAACTTCAACGGACTGGTCGGTGGCCGGACCCGCAGGTACCTGCACACATTTACAGTGCAATCGTTAATTTATGATCCCCCGTTTGCCGCCTAGGGCGGGAAACCAGAGTCTCAGGGGCTACTATCTATATGGAGCACACCTAACGCGTGCCTCACAGCCAAAACTAGTGTATTCTTCAATACATACCTCAAAGCCTCTGAGCAGACTTGTAAATGCTTCATTCAAACCGCTTGTAGCGGACGAAATCTTCTTGAGCACCGCGCTCATTAATGAGCGGTGCTCCTCCGTGAGCGCAGCTCGCTCCAGTAGGCCCGTCAGTACGTCCGGCCGGACATCGAACTGTGCCGGACCCTCCCCATCGCCCCTTGTGGGAGCCAAACGCTCCAGGCTCAGGGGG
>CAJFDF010000204.1:116338-133396 GCA_904067115.1 Aegilops sharonensis
GGGCTCAGGGGGGCTGACACATTGGCTTCCGTCTTCGGCAGATCCGGACTCCTCCGTGACGACACCTCAGTGTCGCCCGCTTCATGAGCCGGAGAGGTAGGTGGGGTCTCGCTCTCCATCATCTCCGGAGGAAGATCCCCCGAAGACGAACTCTGTCGAGAAGGGCTGCTAGCCGGACTGCGAAAGACGAATCCTGGTTATTGATATAGGAGGAACACAGTTCCTTCGAATTAAAAATTAAGTTATAGCTCGGTGGAGGGCTGGCCCGTTGGAGGGCATGGTGCGGTGAGGGTGCCCATCAGGGAAAGGCCCCCTGGGGATGTCTTTTTCCCTAATTTGGGCAGCTGCGCCTCCAAATCTTCGGAGGCGGCCCTCTTCTTCCCGCGCGGGGAGGAGGCTTTAGCCTCCCACTACTAGGTAAAACTCTAGTAGTAGCGCGGGTTTTGAGGCTATCAGTAGCGCGGGCACCCGCGCTACCAATAAGGCGCTACAGCTAACTGTTAGTAGTAGCGCTGTCTCTGCCCGCGCTACTACTATTGACTATATCAGCAGCGCGTTTCCTGAACGCACTGCTATTAGTTAGCTGTAGCGATTTCCTGCGCCCGCGCTGCTGTTATATCTTTCACCATTTCCCCGCTCCAGCTTCAATAAACTGCAATTTCCAGATACTAGGTACTACTAGATATCAATTTCATAAAGCATTATAGGTACTAGGTAGTACTCCCTCGGTTCCAAATTACTCATCGTGGTTTTAGTTCAAATTGGAACTAAAACCACACGACGAGTAATTTGGAACCGAGGGAGTACTAGATAACAATTTCATATATACTCAACATGCATCCTCAAGCAGTACAAGGTGACATCGACGACGATCATCATATTTAGTTCTAGATGATATCGACGACGATCATCATATGTAGTTCTACATTATATCGACGATGATCATCATATGTAGTTCTAGATGATATAGCCACACACACATATGTAGTTCTAGATGATATCGACGACGATCATCATCCTCAAGCCTGGGCGGTGGGTGTTCCTGATAGTAATTAGGATGTCCTGTCCAACACGAAGATTCTTTCCAACAAGGAATCTCTTCCACCCAACCGAGTTTAAGTGTGTGCGACCGTCTGTGTTCATGCGGTAAGTACAGGTGGTGACGGAGCCCCTTGCAGTAAGGCGTAGTCCAGCTGAGCCTTCTTCATCAGGCTCGATACCACAACTCACAGATAGGTTCTTTGGCAATTTCTGAATAAGAAAAACATATCAATTAATAAATAGCCTCACACATACTCTTGCAAATATATTTCTATTAAGTCTAGATTCCACACAACATATCATTGGAGGGAGAATGGAGGAGGAAGGCGGAGCGAGGAGGGTTCGGCCAGCGGCCAGTGGAGGGAGGACGGAGGAGGAGGCCGGTACCGAGTCCAGCGAGGAGGATGAGGCGACGGCGGCCCAGATCGGAGGAGGGGCGACGAGGGGGAGATCGAGTGTGTGTGTGTGAGTGTGATCTGGATCGGATATGTGAGGAGATGGAACCTTAGTAGTAGCGATTATAGCGTAAATGCGCTGCTGCTACGATCCTTAGCAGTACCGCCCTTTGTTCCAACGCGCTGCTGCTATAATTGGCCTCACCGCGGCGTCGTGGAAATTTTAGCAGTAGTGCGTCCTGTTGTGTACGCGCTACTGATAAACTTGTATCAGCAGCGCGGTTTTAAAGTGAGCGCTACTGCTAAGTAGCAGGAGCGCCTGATTTTAAAGAGCGCTGCTCGTAAGATTCTGTGTATAGGCTTTTCCCTAGTAGTGTCCCCTTCCCCCGGTTCGGATGCGTAGCATATGGGGTTCAGTTTGTTCGTTCATCCCCTTATCTTTCCCCGAGGGCATTCTGCTGAGTACCCGGTCGAGCATCTTGGCCATGGTGGGGGCGGGCGAGCCTTCGGGAAGTGGCGCCGGACACCTGATTCTCTCCTCCTTGCTGAGCCATTCCTGGACACGGATGATTTTCAGAATAAACAATCATGACAAATACAAAATGGGGTGTCCGGTATCAAGGCTACTTACTTGAGTATCTAGGCGATTGCAGCTTAGGCCCGCATCCTGGATGGTATCTGGACACACTACTTTCCGTCCGAAAAATAATTTGCACATCTATTCGAGCTTCAAGCCGAAGAAGTGCTTGACAGTCCGCAGACCCTCCGGGTTGAACTCCCACATCCGGAGAGGCCGGCGTTGGCATGGCAACATCCGCCGGATTAACATCACTTGCATTATGCTGACAAGGTTAATGTCCCTCTCAAGAAGCTCCCGGATGCCACTCTGCAGCACTGGTATATCGCCAGCGAGCCCCCAATTCCGTCCTACGTCCTTCCAAGACGCCAACTGCGATGGAGGGCCCGAGCGAAACTCGGGGGCTGCCACCCACTTTGTGCCTCGGGGAGCCGTGACACAAAACCACCTCCGCTGTCATACATCGGATACTTCTGTGAAAGAACCCTCTGGCCATGGGGCATCAACGTTCCTGCTTATTACAGCACCCCCGCACTCCGCGTATCGCCCCTCGATCATCTTCGGCTTCACATTGAAGGTCTTGAGCCATAAGCCGAAGTGTGGGGTGACGTGGAGGAAGGCCTCGCACACTATAATGAACGACGAGATGTGGAGGATAGCGTCTGGAGCCAGATCGTGAAAATCCAACCCATAATAGAACATAAGCCCCCTCATAAAGATATCGAGGGTGAAGCCCAAGCCACGGAGAAAGTGCGGGACAAAGACGACGCACTCATTAGGCTCCGGTGTGGGGATGACCTGCCCGGGGGCAGGAAGCCTGTGATGGATGTCGGCGGTCAGGTATCCGACCTCCATGAGCTTCACAGTGTCGTCCTCTTAGATCTTGGAGGCCACCCATTGGCCTTGAGGAACGGATCCGGACATATCGGCGGATCTGGGGTGTTGAAGCTTAGGTTTCGGGTGTTAGAGCTCGAAATACAAGAAGACGCGAGGAAGGTGGAAAAGAGGCATAAGCCTCGACCCCTTTTTATAAAGGGGATGAATATCAAGAGTCCCTGGAGTGGCCGTTTGAGGCTTATCTGAAAACACACGGAGTTATACCAACGGTCGCCGTGGGGTTGCGAGCGCCCATATTGATGGAAAAATCCTGTAATAAGTGGAACACGATCTCTGCCCCGAAGGGACGTGCCAATAAAACCGTCTCGTAACACGAGCCGTCAGGGGGTAAGAAACGCCGGTTCGCGTTGGGCCAGGCCAAGATGCACGGGCACGATGCACGAAGATTGCCGGCATATCAGGTTTACCCCATGTGAAGACCATCTTGTGGATTCGGACACGATTCAAGTGTTTGATAATTACTTTGGAGTATTCGGAGGAGGAACCCGCCCTGCAATGCCGAAGACAAGACTGCACGCCGGACTCATCGTCATTGAAGCCTGGTTCAGGGGCTACTGAGGGATTCCTGGATTAGGGGGTATCTGGACAGCCGGACTGTGTACAATGTCCGGACTATTGAAGCGTGAAGATGCAAGACTCAAGACTTCGGCCCGTGTCCGGATGGGACTTTCCTTGGCGTGGAAGGCAAGCTTGGTGATCCGGATATTATATTTCCTTCCTTGTAACCGACTCCATGTAAACCCTAGCCCTCTCTGGTGTCTATATAAACCGGAGAGGTTGGTCCTTAGAAGGCCGATCACAATTACAATGATACCGTCCTTAGAGGGTTTAGCCTCTATAATCTCATGGTAGATCTACTCTTGTACTACCCATATCATCAATATTAATCAAGCAGGAAGTAGGGTTTCACCTCCATCGAGAGGGCCCGAACCTGGGTAAACATCTGTGTCCCTTGCTTCCTGTTACCATCAGCCTTGACGCACAGATCGGGACCCCCTACCCGAGATCCGCAAGTTTTGACACCGACACCAGTCTCGCGCTTTATCATGACAGTCAGTTTTCGGCTTTCTCTACTAAGGTGCTCATCCAGATGAACTAGGGCACATGTAGTAGTTCTCCCGGTGCCACCTTAGCCGATAGAGCGGAACGTAAGGTAGCACAACATGGGAGCCGGGCAAACCCAACATTTGACCAAAGACATGATTCGAAGCTGATGCATATAAGGCCAAACTCGCGACGCCGAACACTCCCTAAGGTATTCGGTCCTTATAACATATGCCGGGCTGAGCAATGCCCTTGATAATGAAACCCAAGTGTCCAGGTACGTGCAATGCTCTGACATGGCGAAATGCCAATAACGTCAGCATCCTTCTCGGTTATCTTAAGTATCCGGAGGATGTGAACAACAAGAGACAGTAAAAAAGGTTTACGCAGGGTCTTAATCTAAAAAGAAACCTTTGAGCGGGTCCCTGCTGCACGTCTGCGCATGTGTCTCCGTTGTGCCGTATCCTGGACGGGTGTGACGCGATTGTCATCAGTAAAAGAGAAGAACTTAGGTGAAAGTTGTTGATAACCCACAAGTACGGGGGATCGCAACAATTTTCGAGGGTAGAGTATTCAACCCAAATTTGTTGATTCGACACAAGGGGAGCCAAAGAATATTCTCAAGTATTAGCAGCTGACTTGTCAATTCAACAACACCTGGAAACTTAGTATCTACAACAAAGTGTTTAGTAGCAAAGTAATATGATAGTGGTGGTAACGGTAACAAAAGTAAAGACAGCAAAAGTAATGTTTTTGGTATTTTTGTAGTGATTGTAACAGTAGCAACGGAAAAGTAAATAAGCATAAACCAGTATATGGAAAACTCGTAGGCACCGGATAAGTGATGGATAATTATGCCGGATGTGGTTAATCACACTAGTAGAAAAGGGGCCAATGGTCCAGGCCGGTCCAGCCCATTAGTCCCAGTTCAATCCAGAACCGGGACCAATGGGGGCATTGGACCCGGTTCGTGAGCCCCGGGGGCCAGCCGGGCCACGTGGGCCATTGGTCCCGGTTCGTCTGGACCTATTGGTCCCAGTTGGTGGGACGAACCGGGACCAATGGTCCTCGCTCCTGGCCCACCACCATTGGTCCCGGTTGGTGGCTTGAACCGGGACCAAAGGCTGCCCATTAGTCCCGGTTCATGCCACCAACCGGGACTAAAGGGTTGGTCCTCGTTGCGGCCAGAGTTTAGTCCCACCTCGCAAACCGAAGGGGAATTAGACCGGTTTATAAGCCCCTCCCTCTCTGCCATGTTGAGCTCCTCTCAAAATGAAAATAGATGCCCTTATATAGGGAATTTAACCTAAATTCATACTAAATTTCTCTAAAGTTAGTAGAAATTTATTATGAATTTAGGTTGAATTTTCTCTATAAGCGCATCTATGCTCATTTCTGAGTAGTTTTTTATATAGTTTTTTTTCTTTTCTGCTATATTTATTTTTTTCTTTTTATTTCTGAGTTGTAATAAGTCATTGAAAATAAGCATCTATGCTCATTTTTTAGTAAAGTTAATCACAACTATTTTTTCTTCTACTTATTTTTGAATTGTAATAAGTCATTAAAAATAAGCATCTATACTCATTTTTTAGTAATGTTAATCACAACTATTTTTTCTTCTATTTATTTCTGAATAGCTTTTTATATAGTTTTTTTCTTTTCTGCTATATTTATTTTTTTCTATTTATTTCTGAGTTGTAATAAGTCATTAAAAATAAGCATCTATACTCATTTTTTAGTAATGTTAATCACAACTATTTTTTCTTCTATTTATTTCTGAATAGCTTTTTATATAGTTTTTTTCTTTTCTGCTATATTTATTTTTTTCTATTTATTTCTGAGTTGTAATAAGTCATTAAAAATAAGCATCTATACTCATTTTTTAGTAATGTTAATCACAACTATTTTTTCTTCTATTTATTTCTGAATAGCTTTTTATATAGTTTTTTTCTTTTCTGCTATATTTATTTTTTTCTATTTATTTCTGAGTTGTAATAAGTCATTAAAAATAAGCATCTATACTCATTTTTTAGTAATGTTAATCACAACTATTTTTTCTTCTATTTATTTCTGAATAGCTTTTTATATAGTTTTTTTCTTTTCTGCTATATTTATTTTTTTCTATTTATTTCTGAGTTGTAATAAGTCATTAAAAATAAGCATCTATACTCATTTTTTAGTAATGTTAATCACAACTATTTTTTCTTCTATTTATTTCTGAATAGCTTTTTATATAGTTTTTTTCTTTTCTGCTATATTTATTTTTTTCTATTTATTTCTGAGTTGTAATAAGTCATTAAAAATAAGCATCTATACTCATTTTTTAGTAATGTTAATCACAACTATTTTTTCTTCTATTTATTTCTGAATAGCTTTTTATATAGTTTTTTTCTTTTCTGCTATATTTATTTTTTTCTATTTATTTCTGAGTTGTAATAAGTCATTAAAAATAAGCATCTATACTCATTTTTTAGTAATGTTAATCACAACTATTTTTTCTTCTATTTATTTCTGAATTGTAATATGTCATTAAAAATAAGCATCTATGCTCATTTTTTAGTAATGTTAATCACAACTATTTTTTCTTCTATTTATTTTTGAATAGTTTTTTATATAGTCTTTTTTCTTTTCTGCTATATTTATTTTTTTCTTTTTATTTCTGAGTTGTAATAAGTCATTAAAAATAAGCATCTATGCTCATTTTTTAGTAAAGTTAATCACAATTATTTTTTCTTCTATTTATTTCTGAATTGTAATAAGTCATTAAAAATAAGCATCTATGCTCATTTTTTAGTAATGTTAATCACAACTATTTTTTCTTCTATTTATTTCTGAATAGTTTTTTATATAGTTTTTTTTCTTTTCTGCTATATTTATTTTTTTCTATTTATTTCTGTGTTGTAATAAGTCATTAAAAATAAAAAAGAGGCGCAATGCTAGTTAATTCGCTTCAAGCCGTTCGGAATAGTGTAAACTGCACTGCACATAGCTCTGTGCAGTCTACCCTATTCCTCAAGGCTTGAAGCAAACCAACGTGCAGGTGAGCATTGAGCCTCTTCTTCATCGTCTCTGCACTTAGGGCTTATAAACAGCTGCGAGTGCCTCTCGCTTGGCGAGGTGGGACTAAAAAAACAGCTGCATAAAATAAATAAGTAAAGAAAAAAGTGCCTCCTACTGGGCCCCCATGGCCTGGATACGACTAGAAACCCACCATGGGCCAGGATTAAGGCCCGCAGGTGGCCCAGTAGGACCATCAGGCGAAGCAGTAGTAAGTAGGCCCGTAAGCCTGCAGAGGAGGGGAGCTCGAGAGGGGAGCGGCAGTGGGGCTTATAAACCACTGCGCGCCCCTCTCAGCTAGCGAGGTGGGACTAAACTTTCGTGCCGCACCGTGCCAGCACACGGCCATTGGTCCCGGTTCATGGCTACAACCGGGACCAATGCCCACCCTTTAGTCCCGGTTGGTGGCACCAACCGGGACCAAAGCCCTCTACTTCCTGCCCTTTGGGCTGCTGAAAAGAGGCCTTTGGTCCCAGTTGGTGCTACCAACCGGGACTAAAGGGTGCATTGGTCCCGGTTGGAGCCACGAACCGAGACCAAAGACTTTGCTATATAAGGAAAATTTCAGAACCGCATCCCCACTTGGATCTCTCCTCCTCCTCGATCTCCCGACGCCGCGCGCCGTCGCCGACCCGCCCCGACGCCGTCGCCGGCCCGCCCCGCCCCGACGCCGTCGCCGCCCTGCCCCGCCCCGCCCTGCCGCCCCAACGTCGCCGCCCCGCCCCGCCCCGACGCCGTCGCTGCCCCGCGCCGCACCTCGCCATCGCCGTCGCCGTCGACCTCGCCGTGAGCAACTTAGATGTGTAGTAATTTAGATATGTAGTTCATAGTATGTTAATTTAGATTGTGTAATTAATTTGTTCATATTGTGTTAGATTTTTTTTCTGTTAATAGATTTTTTTGGTGTAATTAATTTGTTCATATTGTGTTAGATTTTTTTTTCTGTTAATAGAATTTTTTTGGTGTAATTAATTTGTTCATATTGAGTTAGATTTTTTTTCTCTTAATAGATTTTTTTGGTGTAATTAATTTGCTCATATTGTGTTAGATTTTTTTTTTCTGTTAATAGATTTGTTTTTCTATTAATTTGTTCATAGTATGTTTGGTGATATTTAGATTGTGTTAGTAAGTACTATAATTGAACAAGCTAGTTAGAAAAATANNATTTAGATTGTGTAATTAATTTGTTCATATTGTGTTAGATTTTTTTTCTGTTAATAGATTTTTTTGGTGTAATTAATTTGTTCATATTGTGTTAGATTTTTTTTTCTGTTAATAGAATTTTTTTGGTGTAATTAATTTGTTCATATTGTGTTAGATTTTTTTTCTCTTAATAGATTTTTTTGGTGTAATTAATTTGCTCATATTGTGTTAGATTTTTTTTTTCTGTTAATAGATTTGTTTTTCTATTAATTTGTTCATAGTATGTTTGGTGATATTTAGATTGTGTTAGTAAGTACTATAATTGAACAAGCTAGTTAGAAAAATATAATTACTATTTTATTTAGATTTTTTGTTAATATAATTAGTTAGAAAAATATGAGTTAGTTAGAAAAATACTAGTTTATTTTTAGTAAGTACTATATAGTAAGTGCTACTTTGTTTTTAGTAAGTACTACTTTATTTATTTATAGTAATAAGTTCTTAGTATAGTTGAACTAGATAGTTGATTTAATTAATAAAACTACTTCATTTAACTATATATAGAAGTAGTTTGTAGTAAGTGCTACTTTATTTATTTATAGTAAGTACTACTTTATTTATTTATAGTAAATGCTTAGTATAGTAGTTGAACTAGATAGTTGATTTAATTAATAAAAATACTTTATTTAACTATATATAGAAGTAGTTCCTGCATCGACGTCGGCGATGCCTATCCCGCATCCTCGTCGTCGTCGACTCGGCGGTGGAGGCTTGCTTGATCAGGGCCATGTTCGGGACTGGGCTCCGCCGGGCTAGTATTGGGAGGTGCTACCTTCTGGGGGCCGTAGATTGGTGAGGAGGCAGCCCGTTGTTGACCCGATCCTTGTTTGGTGGCGGTCGCGTGGGCCAGTGACGGTGCCAAGGCTTCCGGACACCGCGGAGGTGGTACGTCACCGTGTCAGCGAGGAGGACGAGCACATCCGTCGCTACATGGTTGCATTGGAGGGCAGGTTCGACAATACCTGGCAGGTTCTTCAGGAATCTCACTGGAGCTATGATCCTGTGATGGTTCCTTATCTTTGGGTGTCCACCGCCCGCGTCGATACCCGTCGGGCGCTACGGTTCTAGTTGTATTAGTGATGCTATATTAGTGATAATATTCGACGATGTACGAACACCAAGAGATGATGTACTTTTGCTTATAATTATTGAATGCATGCTAATTTGAATACTACTTTATTTTATGATTTGGTTTTGCTTATTTTATGATTTGGTTTTGCTTATTGAATGCTCATATTGGATAAGTTCTCCTTCATTTTAATTATGAACATAGGCCGGAAATGTCGTACTCGGACGACGAAAACCGCCCGGGGGAGTGCGACTGGTGCCACGACGACCGAGGTATCTGCGACAGGTTCATTGAGCTGGACGAAGATCGGCGCTTCAGCATTAAGCTCGACGATAGCTTCGATGTTCATACGGTACGCAACGACGACAATAGTTTTTTTCGTAATTAATCATGACTTCAACTATTTTAATCATGACAATATTTTTCATCTTTTCCAATTCGACTAGCTTATCCCATGCTTTGCAAGACGCTATGTCTTGGAGAGGATGGATTTTTAAGACCATGAAAGTTTCGAAACCAAAAAAATTATCCTAAGTACCCATCATGGTGTGGATTTTCAAGTAAAGCTGTACAATGCTTAGAGTGTAACCCATTTTGGTTGCAAAAATTGGGAAGCACTTTGCAAGATGTATGGTCTTGATGAGGGTATGCTTGTCACCATGGATCTTGGTGATCCTACAATCGAGCAAGAGAGACCTTCGATTTGGGTCCTTGTGGATACACCTCCAATTCTTCCCCACGTGAGCTTAACATAGTTATTAAGTAATTTATATTGTTTATTTCAAAATAGTTGAGAGCTTATTTCCATTGACAGCTTATTTTTATTGTTCAAAGAATGTGTGGAAGATGGTAGACAAAACCCACTACACCGATGGCTCCGAATTAACTTATAAGGAGAAAAATCATCTGATCGCATTTTATACTGATCTTGAGAATTACAATGTCTACAATCGAACTCCTCAACATTATGGTCAATACGTGCCACTAGTGCATGTGTTGAACTACGGTAACTACCATGGAGATACCCTGGTAAGATTTTTTACTATTACGACATCCGTGCATCTTTTTGCATACTTCTAAAACTAGTACATCATTGCTAACTACGAAGTTATTACTATGTTTTTCAACAGAGAATCCCAGAGGATTGTGTGCCTCATTTGATGTATGAGAATGGCAACCTTCATGTTTTGAACATATATCCAGGTCATCCTACGAATCTGAACTGTCCATACCGGATTTCTAAAAGAAGTGGAGATATGACAATCAAAGAATGGAAAAAATGTATGGACAGTCGTAAGGAGCTTCTTGGAATCAAAAGGAAGCGAAGCGCAAGAATTGGAGACAGGATGATCTCCATTCTTCATAATGGAGAGTCAGGGTCTATATTGTTTTATGCTATTTTACCTTAAGGGTGTTTAGGTCCTACCTGATACTGATGATCATTTGCTAAGAACAATTATGTAGGGTTGGGTTCGATGACTATGATGATGATGATCGTATGACTTATTATTAATAACGAGTAGAAGTTGTATGATGATGTATGATTAGTAGGACTTGTTATTATATATGATGATGTATGATGCGAGCATGCATGAGCATGTTATATCAGCGGGGGAAATGAACATAGCAGCAGCGTTGATAAACCAAGGACGAAGATATAAGAGAGGACACTTCTCTCTATTAGCTAGCTAATAACAACCTAAAAATAACCCCCAAAACCCCTAAAGCAGCCACTTTTCTTTTAAAAAAACATGGACTTTTGGTCCCGGTTGGTGCCATCAACCGGGACCAAAGCCCCCCCTGACTTGGCTCGGCGGACCGGCCACGTGGAGGCACATCTGTCCCGGTTCGTGTTTGAACCGGGACTAATGGGTGGAGGTATTTGTAACGACCCATTAGTCCCGGTTCATGAACAGGGACTAAAGGTCCTTACGAACCGGGACTAATAGGTGTTTTTCTACTAGTGTCATGTAACAGTCATAACATAGGGTGACATAGAACTAGCTCCAGTTCATCAATGTAATGTAGGCATGTATTCCGTAAATAGTCATACGTGCTTATGGAAAAGAACTTGCATGACATCTTTTGTCCTACCCTCCCGTGGCAGCGGGGTCCTATTGGAAACTAAGGGATATTAAGGCCTCCTTTTAATAGAGAACCGGAACAAAGCATTAGCACATAGTGAATACATGAACTCCTCAAACTATGGTCATCACCGGGAGTGGTCCCGGTTATTGTCACTTCGGGGTTGCCGGATCATAACACATAGTAGCTGACTATAGACTTGCAAGATAGGATCAAGAACACACATATATTCATGAAAACATAATAGGTTCAGATCTGAAATCATGGCACTCAGGCCCTAGTGACAAGCATTAAGCATAGCAAAGTCATAGCAACATCAATCTCAGGCATAGTGGATATTAGGGATCAAACCCTAACAAAACTAACTCGATTACATGATAAATCTCATCCAACCCATCACCGTCCAGCAAGCCTATGATGCAATTACTCACGCACGACGGTGAGCATCATGAAATTGATGATGGAGGATGGTTGATGATGACGACGGCGACAAATCCCCCTCTCCGGAGCCCCGAGCGGACTCCAGATCAGCCCTCCCAAGAGAGATTAGGGCTTGGCGGCGGCTCCGTATCGTAAAACGCGATGAAACTTTCTCTCTGATTTTTTTCTCCCCGAAAGCCAATATATGGAGTTGGAGTTGGCGTCGGAGGGCCACCAGGGGGCCCACGAGGTAGGGCGGCGCGCCCAAGGGGGAGGGGCACGCCCCCCACCCTCGTGGACAGGGTGTGGGCCCCCTGGTCTTCATCTTTGGCAAGGATTTTTTATTATTTATTCTAAGATATTCCATGGAGTTTCAGGTCATTCCGGGAACATCTGTTTTCTGCACATAAAACAACACCATGGCAATTCTGCTGAAAATAGCGTCAGCCCGGGTTAGTTCCATTCAAATTATACAAGTTAGAGTCCAAAACAAGCGCAAAAGTGTTTGGAAAAGTAGATACGACGGAGACGTATCAACTCCCCCAAGCTTAAACCCTTGCTTGTCCTCAACAATTCAGTTGACAAACTAAAATAGAAAAACAAAAACTTTTACAAACTCTGTTTGCTCTTGTTGTTGTAAACATGAAAAGCCAGCATTCAAGTTTCAGCAATTGTTATGAACTAACCATACTCACAACAACACGTAGGTCTCACAATTACTCATATCAATAATATAATCAGCTAGCGAGCCATAATAATAAAACTCGGATGACAACACTTTCTCAAAATAATCACAACATGATATAACGAAATGGTATCTCGCTAGCCCTTTCTGAGACCGCAAAACATAAATGCAGAGCACCTTTAAAGATCAAGGACTGACTAAACATTGTAATTCATGGTAAAAGAGATCCAGTCAAGTCATACCCAATATAAACCAATTATAATGAATGCAAACGGCAGTGTGCTCTCCAGCGGGTGCTTTTTAATATGAAGGGTGATGACTCAACATAAAAGTAAATGGATAGGCCCTTCGCAGAGGGAAGCAGGGATTTGTAGAGGTGCCAGAGCTCGGTTTTGAAATAGAAATAAATTATATTTTGAGCGGTATACTTTCACTGTCAACGCAACAACTATGATATGGCTGTATCTTCCATACTACATGCATTAAGGCAGTTCCCAAACAGAATGGTAAAGGTTTATACTCCCCCTCCTCCATAAGCATCAATCCATGGCTTGCTCGAAACAACGAGTGCCTCCAACATTCAACGGGTCCCAGGGGGAGTTTTGTTTAATTATTTTGATTTGCTTTGATCTTTTTGGATCATGGGACTGGGCATCCCGGTTACCGGCCCTTTCTTGTGAATGAGGAGCGGAGTCCACTCCTCTTGAGAATAACCCACCTAGCATGGAAGATATAGGCAGCCCTAGTTGCACATGAGCTGCTCGAGCATACAAAACAGAATTTCATTTGAAGGTTTAGAGTTTGGCACATACAAATTTACTTGGAACGGCAGGTAGATACCGCATATAGGAAGGTATAGTGGACTCATATGGAACAACTTTGGGGTTTAAGGAGTTTGGATGCACAAGCAGTATTCCCGCTTAGTACAGGTGAAGGCTAGCAAAAGACTGGGAAGCGACCAACTGAGAGAGCGACAACAGTCGTAAACATGCATTAAAATTAATTTACACAGAATATAAGCATGAGTAGGATATAATCCACCATGAACATAAATATCATGAAGGCTATGTTGATTTTATTCAACTACATGTGTGAACATGTGCCAAGTCGAGTCACTCAATTCATTTAAAGGAGGATACCATCCATCATACCACATCATAATCATTCTAATAGCATGTTGGCACGCAAGGTAAACCATTATAACTCATAGCTAATCAAGCATGGCACAAGCAACTATAATCTCTAAATGTCATTGCAAATATGTTTACTTCATAATAGCTGAATCAGGAACGATGAATCATCATATTTACAAAAACAAGAGAGGTCGAGTTCATACCAGCTTTTCTCATCCCAATAAGTACATCATATATCATCATTATGGCCTTTCACTTGCACGACCGAACGGTGTAAATAATAATAAGAGTGCACGTGCATTGGACTAAGCTGGAATCTGCAAGCATTCAACTCAAGGGAGAAGACAAGTAATATGGGCTCTAAGTTAAATGAACGATCATGCATATGAGAGCCACTGAGCATTTTCAATATGGTCTTCTCGACCCCCAAAGAAAGGAAAAGAAAAATAAAAACTATTTACACGGGAAAGCTCCCAACAAGCAAAAGAAGAACGGGAACTATTTTTGGGTTTTCTTTTTAATTATTACTACTACAGCAGGAAATAAACTACTACTAATTTTTTTGTTTTTTCTAAGGTTTATTAAACACACAAGAAGAAAGCAGGAAAAAAGGAAATAAACTAGCATGGATACTACAGTGAAAGAGTATGAGCACTGACATCTAGCAATGAGTGTGTGTGAACATAAATGTAATGTCGGTGAGAAATACGTACTCCCCCAAGCTTAGGCTTTTGGCCTAAGTTGGTCTATTGCCAGGGATAGCCTGGCTGATACCCGTAGGTGTAGCTGGGGTCATACTGTGACGTAGAATAGTTGGGATCATAATGTGATGAAGAGGACTCTGATTGCCACTGGCTGGCAACCGCCTCAGGATCCCAAGAATAAACAGACATTCGTGGAGGCTCATCTTGTGGCTCCGGTTCCGGGGCTGGTGCAGGATTCTGATAGGCTTGAACAGCCGCCCACGGAACAATGTAAGGCCCTGTAGACAAGTTAAACAAAGAGGGAGCAGGAAAAGTAATAGTCTCAGGGTGATGTTTATCAAAGTACAATTTATATTTAAGCTCCCCTTCGCGACTCTTAACAAGAAAATCATGCGCTATCATACTCTTATAATCTAAATAAGCACGGGGCAGTGCTGTTTCTTCTTTCTCCTCATGCCTAATAGGTATTTCAAAAATATTCAGCAAGGCGCGAAGCTTAAATGCCTCCAAAGACGGGGCCCTTAGTACGGTTCAGACTTAACCGTCTAGCAACAATTCCACCCATACTAACAGAGTTATTGCGGTATAAACCATGGAACAAAATAATAATATCAGGAATACTAAGGTTCCCACAGTTCCCGCGTCCAATCAAGCAACGACTAGCTAATAAGGCAAAGTAACGTAAAACAGGAAAATGTATGCTAGTGATTCTTGCATCAGAAACCTTCCTGGTTTCTCCCATAGTGATAGTGTTCATAAAAGCTTCCACTTCATTACGGTGTGGTTCATCTAAGGTGCCCTCAAAAGGTATTTTGCAAACCTCGCAAAATTCAGCTAATGTCATCTCCTTAACAACGTCATATAAATGGAACTCTACTGTCGGAGGTGATTTCTTACGGAAAAAGCAGAAGTTCTGCACAAAAGTATTTGTGAGTAAGAGATACTGATGACGTTGGTCGCGGAGGAAGTTGGTGAGGCCGGCGTTCTCAATCAATAGATAGAAATCCTCATAAATTCCGGCTCTCCTCAAGAAGTCATCGGAAGGCCATTCACATGGCCGGACCTCCGCAGTGCGAGGCAAATTAAATTTGGGCTTCTGCTCTTCTTCCTTTTGTTTTTCCCTCGAGCTTCGGCTCGACGAGCCCCTCAAAAGTCTCTTCATTATTTCTGAAATAATCTGAAATTTTTAGTAACTTCAAACAGAAGTGAACCAACTTCAATAAAATTGATAGCAACTACTCATACAAGTGCCTAGAGCATATATCAAGCATTAGAACTACTTGGAACCATATGAATTTGACATGCAAGCACAAGAACATGGTCACCTATGCAGCACAAATTTGCAATGAATAAAGCACTAGAACAAAAACGAATTGGACCAATGGAGGAGTCACATACCAAGGAAAAATCTCCCCAAGCAGTTTTGCGAGAGGTGCTTTGAGCAAGGAGATCGAAAATCACAGCAAAAGTGGCTGGAACACGAGCTTGAGTTGGTTTTTCGGGTTTGTGTGAGGCAGAGGAAGAAGATGGGTGCAGGGATAAGTGGAGGAGGGCCACCATGGGCCCATGAGGCAGGGGGCGCGCCCAGGGGGGTAGGGCGCGCCCTCCACCCTCGTGGCCAGGTGGCAGCTCCCCCCGCGGTAAATTTTTTCACTAAAAATCCTCAAATATTCCTGAAAAAATCATATTAAATTGGCATGGCATTCTGATGACTTTTATTTTCGGGATATTTTTATATTGCACGGATAAGTCGGGAGACAGACAGAAAATAGTATTTTACTTTATTTTTACTAAATAACAGAGAATATAAAGAGGGTACAGAAGGTTGTGCTTCTAGTTTCATCCATCTCATGCTCATCAAAAGGAATCCACTAACAAGGTTGATCAAGTCTTGTTAACAAACTCATTCCGATAATCATGGAACCGGAGAAATTTCGAATAACACTATGTTACCTCAACGGGGATATGGACATCCCCAATAATAAGTATATCATATTTCTTCTTGATAGTAGGGAGAGGAAATTCAAAACCTCCAAATATAATCGATGGAATTTTTCCAGTAGAGTTGATACTATAAACTTGAGGTTGTTTCCTCGGAAAGTGTACCGTATGCTCATTTCCATTAACATGAAAAGTGACATTGCCTTTGTTGCAATCAATAACAGCCCCTGCAGTATTAAGGAAAGGTCTTCCAAGAATAATAGACATACTATCATCCTCGGGAATATCAAGAATAACAAAGTCCGTTAAAATAGTAACATTTGCAACCACAACAGGCACATCCTCACAAATACCGACATGTATAGCAGTTGATTTATCAGCCATTTGCAAAGATATTTCAGTAGGTGTCAACTTATTCAAGTCAAGTCTACGATATAAAGAGAGAGGCATAACACTAACACCGGATCCAAGATCACATAAAGCAGTTTTAACATAATTTCTTTTAATAGAGCATGGTATAGTAGGTACTCCTGGATCTCCAAGTTTCTTTGGTATTCCACCCTTAAAAGTGTAATTAGCAAGCATGGTGGAAATTTCAGCTTCCGGTATCTTTCTTTTATTTGTAACAATATCTTTCATATATTTAGCATAAGGATTCATTTTGAGCATATCAGTCAATCGCATACGCAAAAAGATAGGTCTAATCATTTCAGCAAAGCGCTCAAAATCCTCATCATCCTTTTTCTTGGATGGTTTCGGAGGAAAAGGCATGGGTTTCTGAACCCATGGTTCTCTTTCTTTACCATG